>MU130806.1:52244-121868 GCA_015039435.1 Imleria badia
TTGCCGTTCAGTCGCTCGGTGCTATCTGGGGTGTCACTGCCGGGACAAGTCAGTTTGTCACAATGGCCATGTTCGTCCAGGGTTTCTGGTACGGTGCGCACCTGGTGCTCCAGGGCAAGAATAAGCCGGGGACGTCATGAGCGTCTTTTGGGCGTGTTTGATCGCGACCAGTAACCTGCAGATGATGGCCCCGCTTCTGGTCGTATTGGGCAAAGGCAAGATGGCTGCTGCAGAACTCTCAGAAGTCATTTCTACCTCTCAACAGGTCCCCGTTGCCAAACACCGGAAGGCGCAACCTCTTCGCCGGATTACACCACCTAGCTCCGCAGGCGATTTCACCCTCAGCGATCTTACCTCTTCCTACCCAACACGCCCAACCATGCCTGTTCTTCGCAACGTGGGCATGTTCCTTCCTTCTCACGAAACCACATTTATCGTCGGTCCTTCTGGATGTGGCAAATCTACCATCGGATCCATTCTGCTCGGTTATTATACCCTAGCTCTCGGCAAGGGCAAGGTCCTCCTCGACAAACAAGATTCGTGATATCTCGATGTTGCTTGGGTCCGGAAACATGTCGCAGGCGTCACACAAGGTTCAGCTGGTCTCGGCGCGCCGGTCTTGAGGGGCTAATTCACTGGAACGTTGCTCTCGGTGCGGTCGGCAGTGGAGGCGCGCCGAAGACGTGACTCGTGCCGAAGTGGAGGAAGCATGTCGGCTTGCGATGTTGCAGGGATGGGTCTCGGGACTTGAGGCAGGATACGAGACCATCCTGGTTGGAAGCGGGGAGAACACCGACGCCGAAGGCGATGTCGTCTTGAGCGGGGGTATGAGACAACGATTGGCATCGCAAGAGCGAGAATACGTGACCCAGAAGTTTTGATTCTTGGTGAGTTTCCTTTTCCCCTCACGTTGGACGACGACTTGCTCACGATATAGATGAGTCGACGTCGGCGTTGGACCCTCCTACACGTCATCTGACGACCGCAGCGATCCGCGCGTGGCGTTCACGCGTCAAGAAAACAAATACAGTCTGTAAACACTCACGCACGACCTCACGAGTATCAATGCCGACGACTTTGTGTACGTCATGTGCGAGGGCTGCGTTGCCGAGCAAGATTTCCGTGAGGATTTGGAGAAGGCGGACGGGGAGTGGAGCAAGATGTTGCGTCAAGGCGGCTGCTCCGACCAAGATGGATCAGATGCACACCGTATACGAAGAAGTCGCAGAGATCCTTGCTTGGAATTTGCATATAAGGTATACTACAGTCTGTAGACATTAGAGCGCTCGCTCCTTGCCCTTGCCCTCGCCGACAAGGGCCCTCTCCTGTCTGTCCTCCTGTCGTGTGGATGGACCCTCCATTGGGTCCCCCGCCCGCTCCTTGCCCTTGCCCTTGACGACCCCCTGTATCTCATCCTCATGCCTATGCACTTGGCTTCACACTGTGTAGCTATGTCCTGTGCGAGAGGTTTTTCCAAAGTACACGGAAACCCCGCAGTTATCTTGTGATACACAATGGACCGTGTCTCGTCTTATGCTGAGAATCTTTATCAGGCGGACCTGTAAATCAGGGTAACGTCCTGGTTTGTGCCCTGTACAGACGGGGGTAGACCGCACGTGTTGTGTTGTTGCATTTTCGTTCTTGATAATGAGACGTCTCATTCGAATGAAGTAGATGCAAAGATTGTTGGGTTTACATATCAACTTGTATATACTTCCCATATGATCTTTGACAATTTACCGAGTCACTGTAAATCCCTTCAATTCCCATCGACGTAGAATCAGACCAACTCAACTCGGAAGCCATTCCATCGCCATGGTTTGTCCGCAACGATGGACTTGGAGCCATCATAGTTGTGCTACTGACCACCATCTTCAATCGTCATGCGACTCACGGACAAGACACAATGAACAACGGATTCAGAACCGTCATTGGGGCAATACCAAAATCGTGCATATCAGTTTGTACACTCCGGGCGAAAGTGACACAAAGAAGAGTCTTCGATCCTTGAATCTACCCGAGTTAGATAAACGAAAGACTGACGATGCGAATCATCAGTCGATCCAGATGAAAGTTGAGGGTTGCAGTTGCAAGCGCTACCTTGCTGAGTAACTCCCCAGCTGCACCGGCAATCCCCCTTTCCCATTTCCAGAGAGTAGCTGTGGAATAAGAGAATTGGTGAACACCGGTCCAAAGGGAACGTTTCATCCCATTCCGCCAAGGTTGATTTGGTATCGACGAAGCTGCCGCTTGCCGGTCCCAATTATCATGGCTGCATTGTCAATCAGAATGTCGACGCGCCCGCCTCTCAGCCGTTCAATAGACTTTGCATCATTCTAAACGACCCCTCAGATTGTCAACCACAAGGAAATGTTCGTAGAACAACTCACTCCAAACGTTTCTGCCTTCCCCATGTCAGCTTCGATACCGTGACCCGCGACCATCTCCCCGTCGACTAGCTCAAGGAACCTGGAAGCCGTCTTCAGTGAAAGAACCACAGCTATGACGAATGCGTTCGGTGTGTTTCGATGCTGGCGAACCCACTCTAGTTATGTAGACCTGTCAGATGCGAAACAAAGACAAATGAATAACAGACTCTATCTACTCCAAGCCCTCTAGTCATTATGGTCTGTGTAAAGGGTTGGCCAGAGTAGGGCGCTAGTTGGTTTGGTAAAGCCCCTCAACAGCATGCACCTGGACGAGTGGTCCGATCGCATGCCAGATCTTGGTCCCGTTGTCGACACGGGTGCGCGCCGTGCTGGATACGCCATCCGAGCTTCCTTGAACGAGGTCGTGCAGGAATGCGAGCACCCACGGTGGGACGTGGCGCAATGGGGGATAAAATTTCCAGGAGAGTCATATCTCGTATGAGGTTGGTGGGGAGGGAGGTGCAGTTCTTTGTGTTTAGGACGAGGGCATGCTCGGCGGTGAGGTCGTGGTCCGTGGATAGGTGGTTCAGCCAGTTTAGAGAAGGGGTGGGATGGCAGATGGGTCAGCCCAGGGCGAGCGTCGAAGAGGGAATAATGCAGTTCCCTGTCCGAATACATTAGTCGACGGGAAAGAAGGTGGAGACAAGTCGACTAGCCTGTACTAGCATGGAGATCGGGTGTAGGAATGAAGTCTCCACAGACACTCTTGACATGCTAGACCTCATTTCGGGTCCACGATTCAGGCTCTTGATCGTCTCGGCTGCCTCGGCCAAAAACACGAGGCTGCACAGGTCCATGTCAACAAAGGGCAACGTGTATACAAAGCGAAGAAGCGGCACCTCGTTCGTTGACTCTCACCTATATTGATGACCACGTCGTCGACAATGACTGGTGCGTGCTGACAAGATGGATTGTGCGCTGATGCTGATCGTTGGTCAAGAACACCGTGAAGTTGAAATCGAGCACGATGACAAGCTTCACGCACTGGCATTTTCAGCAAATGGACAATATCTCTTGACCGCCGACAATGGGGTTCAAATTTGGGCAGTGGAGGACGGAAAACAAATGGCAAGAATGCAAGGGTTTGCTTGTGCTCTCGCAGTTTCGCACGACGGCAGATGGATCGCAGCGGGGGGATGCGGAGAGGTAGTCGTGTGGGACACAGAGACATACGAGAAGTTTTCCTTGAAAGGCGCGGACGACTTTGTCTACAGACTCGATTTCTCCCCCGACTCGACTCGACTTGTCGCAGGCTGTGAGTACAACAGCACACAGGCCCTGGTCTGGGACATTGCAACGCGCAGACAAGTACAAACTTTCAACCACGACAAATCGAGAGTGGTAGCGAGGTACTTGGGGCCGCAGGGCGACCGAATCGCGACAGCTGATGGACATTCCGTCCGAATCTGGGACAGCAACGATGGTCACCTGATCTGGGACATGAATGTGAAGGCAACTGAGTTCGCCTGGCAGTGCAACGACCACCTCTTCGTTATTTCACGTTGGACGGATAGTACAGTATTCCAGCAAATCGACGCATCCACCGGAACAATCTCGGCTGAATGGCCAGCGGATCCCAATTCGTGCATTGCCGCACCGAAGCACGGGGGTTTCATCGCATACTCCATAGGCCATACTGTCACGATCTGGGACGTGTCGACACGCACCCAACTCAGTCTTGTCCAACACGATCTAGACGTACGTTCAATCGCACTCTCACAAGACGGCCGGTTTCTCGCAATTGGTGACGAGTATAAGAGGATCACCATAAAAAATCTGTCTCGCTTCACTGCAAGTATCCGCTCATTGCATTGTGATCCACCAGACTAACTTGCTCTCATTATATTCTCAAAAACCATATCTCGTCCATACCCCACGCTCCAGGAACCCAACGCCGTCGACTCTCACCATTGTTCCACTATACTAACGTCCACGCCGTCAACAATGACCGGTGCGTACTGACAAGATGGATCACGCGTCGACGCTGATCGTCGCACAACACCCACCAGTTGAACCGAATCACGAGAGCCAGGTACTTGCACTGATGTTTTCCGCGAATGACGAGTATCTCTGGAGCGTCAGTAGCAAGGCGGTTCGAATGTGGAGAGTGGAAGGTGGTGAACAAATGGCAACACTGGAGGTGCATCGCTGCTCGTTTTTCGCTCTGTCCAAGGACGAGAGATGGATCGCAGCGGGAACAAACAAAAGCGGGATATTCGTGTGGAATGCAAAGACATACGAGAGTGTTTTCTCGGGCGAGGGTAATGCTCTTGATTTCTCGCCCGACTCGACTCGACTTGTCTCGGCGATGCGGGGAAACGTCATTGTCTGGGACATTGCGGCGGGCAAACAAGTACAAAAATTCTGCACCTACGGGACACTGACATCCATGCGTGCAGTGAAATACTCCCCGCAAGGTGACCGAATCGCGACAGGCGGAGATTCTGTTCAAGTCTGGGACAGCAACGATGGCCACATGCTCCTGGAAATCAACACACAAGTTATTCCGTACAACAACAATGGTCTCCTCTGGCGCAACGACCACCTCTTTGTCGTGTCCAGCGGTAAAATCCAGGAGATCAACGCATCCACTGGGTCGAAAATCTCCGAATGGCCAGTTCCCGATTGCGATGGCTGCTCCTGTATTGCCCTCCCGCAGCATGGAGGATTTATCGCACACTCTTCAGAGCACGCTATCACATTTTGGGACACGACGACACGCACCCAGCTCAGTCGTATCCAGTACCCTCATGGGATAGGCCCAATTGCACTCTCTCCAAATAACCGCTTTCTCGCATCTGGTTCCAGGGGACGCGGCGGGAAAATCACCATCGAAAGTCAGCCCCGCATCGCTGTAAGTATCCATCTCATTCGATTGTGGTATATCTAAAGAAGTTACTTTCATTATATTTCCATGTAGTATGAAGTACCCTTTTCTCGTCTATACCCCACATTCCAGCAACCTGACATTATGATTGACGACGCTGCGCTCGATTCGTGGAAGCACGATCAACTCGCGAACACGGATGCACTACTCACCGCAGCAATCGCCACGGTGGATCAGAATCCAAGCCACCATGCGCTCGCTAGTCGAGCCCTCGTCCGGGCACGCTTGGGACAGTGGGATGCTGCGATTGCCGATGCCAACGAGGTTTTGTCACCTCTGCTCTCCCACACTCTGACGCTGATGCTACTTTAAACCAAGTCAATCAAAATTCAACCATCCGTGATTGGCTACATTGCAAAGAGTGTAGCGCTTGTTGGCAAGACGGAAAAACACAAAGCATATCGGGCTTGCGACATTGCGTTCGATCCCTTTCAGCCGTCTTGCGTTAGGTTTCTCCTTCTGATTAAGGTGCGTATCCCACTTGGTTGATCCTCACCTGCTCACACTACTTAGGCAATTATCGTGTTCATGGCCGGAGAGCATGACGATGCGATATCCCGCATAGACGACATCATTTCTATGACATACGACAACTCGATATGCTATGTTGTCCAGGTATGTGCATAACGCGCGAACACAAGATGATTACCATCGCTGATATTTCTAGTAGGCATATATGTATCTTCTCCTTGGAAACTTGCGCATGGAAAGCCGCCACTACGAGGGTGCAATTCGGTCGTTTGAGCGTGCGCAAGCGCAAATGCGACCACATGCGAGTCAAGCGCTCTTGTGGGTCTCACTTGTATGTTGCCAACGGCTATGTTACAGCGTGTCTGGAGCACTTACTGAGCACTGACAGATAACCGGATGGAAATTTGATGATCTCGGCATCACAATTCGACAACAGCTATCTGAAGCCCTATATGCGGCCAGTCGTGCAAAGCAGGCATGCGATTCGGTTAACGTATATTTCTGTATCGAAATCACTTACGAGCTTTGACAGATAACTGGATGGAAATCTGATGATCTTGTTCGACAGGATCTATGTGATGCCCTATATGCGGTCAGTCGCGCACGGCAGGCAGGCGAGTCTCTTCTCAGGATGACACATCTCTTCAATGAAGAGGTCTACATCAACAAAGACTTTATCCAGTGGGTTTCTGGTGCGTATTTACTTCCGATTTGTTACCATGTTTTCGACTTACCTTCCATAGATTTTACTCAACGATGTCTCGTCATGCCCGAAAGCTCTGGTGTGTCTGATCTTCCAGTTCGTCGTCATGTATCCGACCTATTTCTGCAGAGTTCATGCAGAGGTATGCCAGTGCTCGCAAAAGTGGCAGTGATGCCGCTTCAGAGCCGTCTCCGCTTTTGATTGAGTGGGCGAGGGCAACATTAATGATGAATTGCTCGTGGACAGAGGCATTGACCGCCTCTCTTGATGTGAGCATCCTCCTTTGTGCTGATATGCCTCCTCGACCTAATAAATTGTTGGTCTCAAGTTTACGACCCCAAAGTTTACAATCTATCGTGCTGTTTGTGAAGATCTCGAGACGAACGACCATATGTTGGATGCAAGCAAGTGTTTCCTCCGAATGGTGAATGAATTGGCAGGGGAAACAACCGCCCAACATGAGCAGGCCGAATGGGTTACAGGTGAGTGTTTATGTATGCCGTGTCAGGCAGCATTGATGATCTATTTCCCGTAGTTTTCAGGCAGCGTTGTACTGAAAAACTGGAATACCTCGGAGATGTAGCTGCGGACGCGCAGCAACACGACGATGCCATTACTCAGTACTCAGCTGCACTGTCCCTCGACCTCCCGATCCCCAACGTTTTCATTAAGCGAAGCAAGGCATATATGGCGAAAGGGCTGTGGGGGGATGCCCTAGATGATGTGAACCTGGTACGCCCTCGCCGTCTTGAGTGGGTCCGTTCCCATCGACACGCAATCATTAGGTGATATCACAAGATCCATCGTCTCCATTCGGTCACGAAAACATATTGATGGAATGGGCGAAAGCGAATTTGAAGAATGGTTTGTGGAAGGATGCTTTGTCTGCCTCTCGTGATGTAAGTATTACCCTTAAGACATTTTCATGAGTTAACTCGTAGATTAAAGTTCAAGGTCCCGAGACTCGTGACGTATCGAATCCTTTGTGAAGGTCTCGAAATAGGTGAAGGAATAACGGACGCGATCGAATGTTACCATCAAATGGCGAGTGAATTGACGGAGGAGATAATTACACAGGATGCACAGGCAGAATGGGTTCTCGGTGAGTAGTCCTGCACACTATGCCGGTGTCGTTTGTATCCATTCTCGTTCAGACTTTAGGTATCGCTGCTCCGAAAAGATGGAGCATTTCGGAGATGCAGCCATGGATAGCAAGCGAAATGACGAAGCCTTCCGACATTATTCCGCTGCATTATCTATCCATCTTGCTGACACTCCAGGCTTTGTCATCCTGCGAAGCAAAGTTTGCATGGCAAAGGGGTTATGGGAGGATGCCATAGACGAAGCGAAGCAGGTACGTCAGTTCTGTTTTGTGTAGGTTCATTCTTAACACGCAATCATCAGGCAATCGCACTTGATCCATCATCACCACGCGGTTACGAGATAAAGCGTGACGCGTTCCATCAAGCAGGACGTTATGATGATGCAATACAAACATTTGAAACGATTCTCTCGCAAATGGCCCAATCCCCTGACCCGAAGATTCGTGGTGAGTTTTATCGTAGATGGTTAAAATGTGGGTTTTTAACCTTATCCAATAGAGCGTCGCGAACAATACATAAGTCCATCCGACACACGAGCGCAGATCCGCAAAGTCATCCAACGAATTATACGTCATTCACCACATGTCCTCATTAACACTACCACCGGTCGCCTGCAGAACAAGGCAGAACAAACAGCTGTATTCATGTCACTACCAATCGTCAGCGAACTTGTGTCATCGATGACGACACGCATCGACCGTAGCCGCATAAAACGTGAAGTGAGGCAGTTCTTCCGATATGTGATGCTATCACACAAGTGGGAAGAGAACGAACCGTTGTTCAAGCAGGTCGTGCACATCACGGTGTATGACCTAGATCAATCGCCAACTCACGACAAGCTTCAAATGTTTTGCAAGATCGTTCGGGATGCTGGATTCCACTGGGCATGGAGCGATACTTGCTGCATTAACAAGGAGGATAATTTCGTGCTCCAGGAGTCATTGGTGGCCATGTTCAAATGGTATCGCGGCTCAGTCATGACGATTGTCTACCTCCGAGGGGTTCACTCGCCGGCAACGCTCGGGGATCTTGTGAAGAGCATTTGGAATACTCGTGCATGGACATTGCAGGAATATGTTGCTGCCACGGTTATCCGATTCTACACGGAGGATTGGACACCGTATCTCAACCTCGACACCTCCAATCACAAAGAGTCATCTGAAATCATCTCGGAGATGGAAGAAGCCACGGGGGTGTCTGCACAGCAACTGATGGCCCTTCGTCCGGGGTTAAGTAACATTCCGGAGAAGCTACGTCTGGCTTCGACGCGGGAGACGACGATGGTGGAAGATGCGGCATACTCGTTACTTGGCATTTTCTCAGTTGCTGGCATACCGACAATCTATGGTGAAAGGGAAGCTGCACTAGGACGTCTATTGGCACATATTCTCGCCGGGTCCGGAGACACGAGTATCCTTGCATGGACTGGGCAGCCTGGCGACTTTAATAGTTGTTTGCCTGCTTACATCACCGTATTCAACCGGCCTGCTACTAGATCACACTTCCCGCTACCTATCGAGGACGCTGAGATGAGAAATATTGTCGGGTCCTACTTCAACAAACTCGATCTTGACTTGGCCATGAAGCTATACGACCGACTCAATGAGCTTCCCGCAGCTTGGTTCGCAGCGAGTCGATTGAAACTGCCATGCATTGTCTTCAACCTTCCACCTCTCTCGCCTACTCCAACAGATTCAGGCCTTATTTATCGTGTGGAAACTCTCGTCTTCGGAATGGTGGAGATCAAGACAAAGGAGGATATGTCTCGGCTGGATGCTCTCTACCTCGTCCATCCCTGGCTAGATGCCGTCCTTGGTCGTGAGGATATGCAGAACGACGTATCCGCGGAGGATGACCCATCCTCACTCCATCCAGATGATGAAGACATATCTGACGAAGAAATCGATGTCGACGTCTTGCCGCGTCCTGCACCCGAGTCTCAATCACGCGTCGTACCTATAGAAGCAGCGCCTATGGGCAGAGAGACGCGGGCATTGCGCCTCGTTGCCCGTCTTAGACGGCCATTTGGTGCACTTTTATTCACGCTGGCGTCGACGCGTCGACGCGCGGTGGAGTACAGGCGCGTCGCGGCGGATAGCATGATTACGGTGCAGATTCAGGAGAATGTGACCTTGACGGATGTTCTGGACAATATTCGTACACTGGACGTGTTGTAGTTTTAATTACTTGGCATCTCGGACGATACATACCTGTTAACCATGTCGCCTTCTTGTGCCATTTATGTTCATTCCTCGCTCACTCGTCTATGTTTTCCTTTGCAATGCTTCGGCTTTTTTTCTTCTTTGCGCATCCAGATCAGAGTTCAAATGCTCTCTTTCCCCTCTCCGACACCAATGAAGCATATGTGCGGGCCGCATGGCGTTGTCTCCATAGCACAACACTCTTGGAAGTGCAGCCAAGTGATTACTCGTGCTTGCACGATGATAAGTCTCGCGAGCTCGCTTTGCCATGGTTTTGTATCATTGTACGTGGGTAGGAAGAAATGTCGGGAATGTATCGTTTTATGTATTTGTTGCACCAAAATCTCCCCAAAAAAAATTAAATGGTTTAAATTTTTGAAAGGCCTGGTTGAGGTCTAAACTTGCGAAGACGTCCTTTGACATTGTCGAAAAACACTTCGTCTCGCAGAAGATTATACACATATTGTGCATGATCATTACCATGTTGCACGCGCACTCGCGTCGGGTAGCAGAGCGACCAGAATACAATCACAATGAACATATTGGACGTCACAGTAGACAATGCCCCATAATCCGTATCCAGCTGTCTCGTTGGCGTTCACGGACGCAATTTGATATTGCTTACAATCAGACTCTGAAAAAAAGAGGTAACGGTCACCACGCCAAGAATAAACCCACCCCCATACTCACCTTGTAAGCCTGTACATCACCCTTGAACTTGGTCACAGTCGCCTCCGCGCACACCCAGAGCTAGTTCCTCTCAGTCAGTACATCGTGTTCATATGTGGCGACGTTTATATACCTCTTTCGCCACGTTGGTAATGAACCGCTCGTCGTGCGAGATGATGATCACACCACCATTCCAGGAATTCAGCGCAGCCATCAGTGCATCGAGACCCTGCGTGCGTCCGTTAGTTTCGCTCAAGGATGCGAGATGGACACGCTTAAGGATTAAAGACGGACCTCGATATCGAGATGGTTCGTGGGTTCATCGAGCAGTAGGATGTGTGGGTTCATCAATGAAAGCGCCGCAAACGCCACACGCGATTTCTGACCTCCAGACAGCGTGCCGATCAACTGCAACCTGCGATACACGAGAGCTCACTGAGTCCTATCAGACGACACGGTGAGAAAACAATACCCTGTCATGCCGCTAATCTGGAAGTTGCCAAGATGACCTCTGTATTCTTGTTCGGTTTTGCCAGGGTGCTTGGAAGCCAAGAATTGAACGGGCGACATTTCCGGATTGAGCGTGTCGACGTGGTGTTGAGCAAAGTAGCCTCTGCGTTACATAGTTAGCCATTGTCTGGAGGAAGACATGGAAGCTTACACTCGTAGGCGACCATTCTTTTTGAGCTCCCCATTCAGAGGTCCTAATTCCCCGGTCAGTAATTTGATTCTAACATACACATTAGCATCTCGGACACGAAGCAGGATCTTGGGCTCTCACAGCGTCGACTTTCCAGCACCGTTTGGACCCACCACGGCAATTCGAGAATCTAGGCCAACGTCGATATCGATATTCTTGAGAAGAATTTGGTCCACGCTATATCCAAAGTTGACGCCTGATAATTGGAGCAACGGTGGCGGTATTTTCTCAGCGTCCGGGAATCTGCAACGCGTTCGTCAGCACACAGACGATAGAACTTGACAAAATGTCACAAACTTGAATGTTTCTGTCTCGTCCGCTTCTGGTGGTTCAAGATCCGGCAGCTAGATAGAATGTGTTCATAGTAGGTCCAACGATCTCAAATCAGCTTTAACCGACAAACCTTTTCCAAAATTTTGATCCTCGCCTGCGCCTGCGCAGCTGAATTCCACCATGACATCAGAGGACACGGAACAACGAACGCGGTGGCCTACCTCTGTTAGCGTTATACCTCCACCTATCAATGAATGCCTGCAGATGCTTGCGGTATTCCATCTGGGTTTCATACTCTTTCCGCATGTTCCGATCACGTTCTGACTTGGTAGAGTAGAACTGGGTAAAGTTTCTGGACGGGGTACCCGAGTGAAAGGTACATATTTTATTCGAACATGCTATCACATACCCTTTGTAATAATCTAACCGCGCCGAATGTTGGTGGATGATGTCAGTTGCAACAGCATCACTGCGAGCACCATCAGTTTGCAAACTGAAACCAACATGGATGGCACCAAACTCACAGGAATGCACGATCGTGTGATACGACGAGGAGTGTTCCTGGCCACGTTTGAAGATAATCCTCTAGCCATGCCAGAGCGTTCAAATCAATGTGGTTGGAAGGCTCGTCAAGCAACAACAAAGCCGGCTACCAACCTGTTAGTCGACCACAGATAGGGATAACATCTCCCGGAACTATACCTTGACAAATAGTGCTCGCGCAAGCGCGAGACGCATGCTGAATAAATAAACTTGAGTACCTAATTCGCTGTCCAACGCTTCAACGATACACACCGCCAACCTCCTGAAAACGATTTGGTCGGTTTCCCCTGATCTGCTTCGGCGAATCCGAGACCTGCAAGACAAGAATTTCTCGGCATGATGTCAGTCTGTTTACTGTCTCCCAGCTCGACTCACCAGCTAGAAGCGCCGCGGCACGCGAAGGTCCACTTTCTGCATCCATATCACTCAACCGGGCATGTACCTCGGCCAGCCTCGTTGCAGCCTCTTCCCTCGCATCTTCGAATCGCTTGTCGTCTCCCTCTCGCTCAAGCTCGGAAAGCTTTGCATTGAGGAGGGCTTCCTCTTTTAGTAGATGGTCTCTCCACACATCGGCTTTCAAGACAGAGTCAAGGGCCGTAGTATCGTCGCCGACAATCTGCATGTGATGAACGTCTCATCAGAGGAAGGCGGTACGGTGCTCAACGTACTTCTTGTTCCACGAACAGAATCGTAATGTGCGCTGGTATCGGTAGTTCACGCATAGCGATGTGGCGAAGTAACGTCGACTTTCCGACACCTGATCAATTGGTCATGAAATGAGGTGTAACTCGCCAACGAAAAAGCTCACCATTTCGTCCAATTAAACCATAGCGGCGACCATACGCGAGCGTCAGACTTGCACCCGACCTTGGAACAAACCAATCAGAACATGCAACAGAGTCCTCAATCACGCGCATACAAGATACGATTGGAAGCAAAGTTGACGTCTATAGACGGAAGGTGAATATCCTTGCTCTTGTTCTTTGCGGTAGCGGCAGCTTCGATGGGATTGATCTAACGTTCACGGATGTCAGAATCCACACGGTGATGATAAGCATGATCTCACCTTCATAAACATTTCCTCGTAATTTTGCTGGTATAGATTTAAAAAGGATCCTTGACACTATTGGGGAGAACAGAGCTCACCTGTTTGCGATGCTGATCGAGCAACTTGGACCCCTCATACAGATCTCTACGCGCACGTTTCTCGATCTTGGCCTGACCAAGAAGACACATCAGCCCTCTATGCCATCATCCCACCAACCAAGTACAGTCCCACACCTTGAGTTTGGCTTCCTGTTTCTCGAGCTTCTTGACGTCAACGCGGGATGCCCTGTGCGCAACACACGTATCACGGTTATATCATCACGCTTCACGTCCATCCCCCTACGCGCACACAAAGCACCCGCAGCACAGCACTCACTTTCCCTTGTTGATGCTCTCGAGGTCGACACCTTCCCCGAGACCGATCGTGGTCGATATCGCGCCGACTTTGCTCAGATCGACGACCTTGTCCAGCTTCATCAACTTTGGACGAGTGCTGTTCCGGGCACGCGCGGCCAGCTGCTCAGAAAGCAGGTCCCGAAGCCGGGCCATCAGCTTTTGCACATCATCTGGACGATCTCGACCGAGAGAGCTGAGCAGGTCATTGGCCACTTGGAGAACGTCTTCGTCTTCGCCGGCGTCGTCGACAAGGTAACCAGAGATGTACTGGACAATCAATTCTTCTGTTCCGGGGAATATAGATCGTATTTCTTCCGCTATTTCCAGCGATGACATGGCTGGTGAAGGTTGAGACAATATGCGAGAAACGTCGTCCAAATTAGTCAAATAACCCCTTGTCACACTCACACTAGTCACATGGAGAAAGCGATTTGCAAGCTCTACTACACGCAGGAGAGGGTATAGCAATCAAGGTATGTAATGTAGATATACGATGAGGAAATCTAGAAGCACAATATGATATCGTCACAAACACTATGTAAGTTAACGGTCATAGCAGGGGCATAGTAGTATGTCGCATAGGGAGACATGTAGGGTATAAAATGGGTGTTGCAAATAATGCAACTAACTGGAGAGTAAAACAAGGGTATGAAGTGCGGGTATGAACAGCGCGAAGAGGTACAACAAAGTCAATAAAGTTTAAGAGAGCAAGCAAAACAAGGCTAGAAAGTAGACAAACGGCAAGGGCTTCGACAAATACTCGTCGGGGGATTCCGGTCCTGCCGAAATCGATACTGGAATTCTATGGACAAAGATAAGGTGAGTCCACGTGACTATGTTCGGAGAGGTGTGATGACCGACCTCCGTCTCTCACGATCGGGTTCATGCGGCGTCGGCGTTCTTCAGCATCTTCCCGTTCCATTTCGAGCTCATATGGGGCTTTGCGTCCAGGTATGCGGAGACCGATTCTGGGGGGAGAGTTCTTTGGTTCCCAGCGACCTCCACCGGTGGCTTTGCAAATGATGCTCGAGCGACGTAATGGGTAGGCGTCCAACTCGCCAAAGGAAGGTACGGAAGGCTCCAGATCAGAAGGGACAGCAACCATCACCGAAGGGAAAGGAAATTGCTTTGTGCTCAGTTGGGACAAACTCCGCTTGACGCGAATTGGCCTTGCCGAAAGGGTCGACTGTTCGACCGGAGATGCACAAATGGAGGAAGTCGGCGATGGAGAGGCTGTAGAAGACACTGATGCGACCAACATGGGGGTTGATGGTCTCGTGTCAGGGGTGCGCGGGGAACCGTGAATTTGATCCCAGCACTCGTCACAGACCTTTGACAAGCTGACGGGAGACGTAGGACTGTCAAAGGCAGAAATAGGGACATCACGGGGAGGGTGAAGGAAATCGAGATTCGAGACATCAAGGAGGTGAGTGAACCGGGAGGTACAGCGGTGGCAAAAGACACCGCCGCACTTTCTGCAGTGCTGCGGGGGGGAATGAGCTTTGACGCGCAAGACAACACACGGACGAAAAACGAACATGACGGCGCTCAAGAACGGTAAACTTGACACGACAGTAATAGTTGTCGCAGGTGGAAGCGAGCGTGTCGGGCTGGGGCAGGTGAGACACTGTGGCATTCGAGTTGGACGAGTGCGCCTACCTTCCAGAGGTTCTTGGGGAGGAGGACAGCAAGGTGTTCATTAGCACGGGGGGTCGTTGGTGGTGGTCGTGCACGCTGTGCGTGGGTGGGTCGTGATAAACCTGTGCGAGAGGTGAGTGTGGTGGCTCGGCAAACAAGAAAGAAGAAACGGACTCTCTGCCAGTGACGAGGCGTCAGACGAGCAGTCGGAGTGGGGAGAGAGAGGGGTAGACCATGCCACGGATGCCTGTGCTTTGGTGGCGAGGTCTGCGAGGGTGGCAGCAATCAAGGACATGTGAAGCGGTGACTGGTGAAACCGGAGAGGCTTTCGAGTTCTGTGTCTCCGTCGCAACAAGATGTTATATCACCGCCCACCCTCGCATGGGAAAAACACGCCGTACCTTACGTAAATGCACCACCCACAGCGTCGAAATAAATTAGAAAGAAATTGCCCCCCCTTTGATCGCACTGCTGCACGGTCCTCCATCGCAGCCCCGGCACTTCTTCTTCCCCCGCAGCTCGTCCCGCACCGATTTTATCCTCCCATTCTTTAGCTGGAGTGCCGCACTCACTCCGCGGAGCGCTGGCGTAGCAATGGATGATCCCGTCCGCAAACCTTGCCTTTTATGGAAACAAAATCAGCACCCGCCGCCGTCCCTGAACGGGTTCCTCGTGAATTGGTCACTCGCAAAAACCAGCTGTTTCAGCAATGCCTCCTTCAAGTTTCGGGCCTTTACTGGCTCGTGATACTCCACTGATTTGATCATTCACGCGAGCTACTTCGCTGCTTCCCCGAGAGAAGCCATGGCTGGTGGGCTCGCGTGCCATCAACGCGGCTAGCCCGAACACTCATCAGATCTCCCGGACATGTCGCGTCGTCAACGCTTATATGTTTAACCGAGCGTCGCTCGTTGTTTATAACATTCACGTTTCCCCAGCGTCAAACATTTAGCACCGTGTGACTGTGGCTCAAACGTGATGGTACATCCATCATCCATGTCAACTTGAACGTCAATGAGTGCGTGTGCAGCACACGCCTTGTGTACTAAACGAATTACATATCGTAATAGTGTCGCATCATGATGTACTTAGTAGTACTACTATCAACCTCGACGTATCAGTACTTCCAGAAGCAGTGCATATTAGAAAACGTGGTGATACCCCTTTCCAATGCGGCGGCCCGTAGGTATACGCATCAGTCAAACTCTGAATCCGCTCGTTCGCCAAGGCGTCCACGTCCAAGCAACCTATCAAGAATTGATGATCCGTCTTGACCTCTTTGCCCCCAGGGGCGACTCCAAAACTTGCATCCGCTTCAGCCCGCCCAGCCCGTCCCTCTCTACAGGCGTAACGTTATTGGTTCCGGTCGCCCGGAGCAACCCATGCGTCCCTGAGGGTCCTTCTTCCGAAAGTTCCCCGACCCTGTCGTGGTACAGCAAGGGTGGACCACACTTGAAAGATGCCGCGCCGCCATCCTCTCCGGGAACTTGAAGCTTGGGTGTGTGAAACAGTTCGTGTCCACCACTACCCCTGACTCCTTGCCACACAGACGATCCCCACCTGCCATCCTTGGGAGTCGTGAAAGGTAGTCCAAACCTTATCCCTCTGGAAGGCGTTGACGTGGGATCAAATGGTGATTCGTCAATGATAGTCGACGAGGAGGCCGGTGTCATGCCATACACCCGTACCATATCTCCGAATGCCGAGGCTGTATTGAACTGGGGAGTACGCGGGTCCCCACGGGACGATGAGGACGGCGGTTCCTCCCATGAAGAACCTGACGCAGCGTGTGGCGCGTATTGTGTTCGCGGGGGCGTCATCGGCGGTCTCACTGACCTCGTCCAAGGCGTCGCAGGTGATGGATCGAGTCCCGCGATCAGGAATGGTGGGTTGTAGCCTTCGACATCAGCACTGTTGCGCCCGCCGATACCATGTTCGTCGTCATCGGTCGGCACGAACATAGGTTCTGACATGGGTACGACTGGCGGTGGCGTCTTCACCTCGGCACAGTTGGCACAAAACCAAGGATCCTCCTCTCTGCCTAGCTCCGACGTACTCTGGATCCCAATGCATTCCAGGTGATACCATGTCCGACAGGCATCACACTGCACAAGTGGGCGTCCGTCGTCGCGTCCTCGACAAATACACAAAACTTCATTATCGCTGTTCGCATCACGATCGGTGTCCCGACGACGTAAGAGACGCAGCTGGACGGCCCGTATGGACTTTTTGCATAGCAATGCGGTCCTGGCGTCTGCGGGGTCGCTGGGAATGACAGAAAGCGTCGTCGTGCCACGTCGGCGGCCCTTGGAATGGGTAAGCAGTGGATACGTCTTGCCTTGACCTGGTCGAGTGCTTCGCGAAGACACCTCATCAAGATTACGCCGACTCCATGAATACCCTTCTTCCGCATCCTCCTCGTCAGAGTCCCTGTCGAGGAAGCTTCCAATGTATCGTAGCCGTTCTTCACGTTCCGCACTTGAAAGACCATCGTGTGCCACCGAACGGGACCGCCATGGAAACTCCGTATCCGGCCAGTTCGGCCCATCGACTGTACTCTCTTCCGGAGCCGGAATGCCATCCTTGTCCACATCCTGTTTCATATCCGTTGATGCCTTCTTTCGTTTGCGTGACCGTTTCGCTTTTGGAGTGGGTTTGGGCGGCGTCTGCGGCTCCGAAGGTTCGACCTTCATGAGTACTCTGCCACAGCCTTCGATCTCGACGGGGAATAATGGTGTAGTGGAGGACGTCACCCGCGGCGGATCAAGAAACGCAGCCAGTCTGGTCTTCTTCCGCTTCTCTTCTTCAGTTAATACCGACCCAGACCCAAGCTCCTCTTCTCCCATTGCATCGCCAAGTTGCCTCGGCACCTCGGCATCCTCGTCGAGTTTCCATGGTCTGTCAGATCGCTATATACGATCGAAAACAGAGCCACGTCAGATAAGAGATCCAATCCAGCCTCGTGACATCGCTGTCTCAGGTGAGACTGGAAAGAACTAGATCAACTCACATAGCGTCCATATCCACCAGCCATCAAGCTCTCTTCAAAACTCTCTTCTGACGTCTCTTGGAATAAAGCAATCCGCTTCCCCTTGACAGGACTCTCGATGACACCCAAGTTGGATGATGACCATAACAAGGATCCGTCTTGACCTCCCAAATCGGAAGCTCCACCGTCGACAGCACTGCTTGAAGGTGCCACGCGTCTCATCCGTTTAAAGTAGTCGGGCCGGCGCGATTCGGTTGCTTGAGTGGACGCCAGATGGTTTTCGATCAACTGGGCACGGATACGGGCAGTTTCACCCCCGGGCTCATCTTTTACTCTCTGCAATAGAGGACTGCTCGTTGAGTCGTCGGAACGCAAGTTGTCGAGACGGGATGACGTAGGTGACATCTGTTCAGTGGGTCTCCGCTGTAAAGGTGTGGTAGGGCGAGATTGCAACACTGGAGTTATGGGACGTGTTAACGTTTTCCATGAAGGGGTGCGTGGCGGAGTGGATGCCCTAGAGATACTATGAGGGTCCCCAATATCGAAGTTGATATATTCACATACCCCGATCGCAAGCCATCCCTTTCGTTTGGAGTCGCAGCGTCATTGCTAAACCTCGCGTAAGCTGTATGTGAGAAATCACAAGGAACTAGCTCACTTATCGCGGCTATTCGTACGCGCACACTGAGACAACAAACGTGAACCGTTACTGCGAGACCGAGCTACAAGCGGGCTATGTATACGTGAGAATCACACAACAGTCTATGTGGCCTTGCATACCTAGATTCTGGTGTTGGAATCGGATGTGGTCGAAACGGTGGTGGAGAGGAAGACCTACAGCCATCCGTGTAAGAAAGGTATGGCATAGCCAATCTAGCAAACATACGCATGGGATCGGAACTCTGTCGGTAGCGCAGTCGACTCTAGATCTGGCTGTAAACTACCGTTTGCTGGTTATAAATGAGCGGCAACTCCTAACACGATTGATGACTTACTTTTGTGTTGCGCTAGGGGTTCTCGTAAGGAGATAAGATACCATATTTCCGGGGCTGCAACGTCCTCATGTTAACCATGTGCCAAGCGGGGGACCAATGGGAAGACGAGGAGACCGAATCGTTGGGAAACAGGGAAGACGAATAAAAATGCAGCAGGCATACCTTTGCGGTGTGGGCAGGTGGCTTGACTTTTGGAACGCTCCCGGTGAATGGGGCTTCCCGGAAGGCGTCCCGCTATCACATCCAGACGAGATTGGAATCTATATTGCCATGCAGAGAGGGAGAGAAGGATCGACGCACCTCGTAAGGTTGCCGGGCTGATGTAGCCCGCCACTATCCTCGCTTCCCGGGGTTTGTGTATGCATGTCCGAATAAGATGACCACCCGGAAAGGTCTGCGAGAAAACCTCTGGTTTTGGCCTTTGTGGGGGCGTCGATCGCTTCAGGATGAGGCAAGAGCGGGGATGTACTCTGTGCGTGGTTTGAGATGTGAGGGACCGGATGGATATATGGGTCCATGAACAGGCGCGCGGAATGGCTGACGGTGTAGATGAGCAGTAGTGCGATGTGGAAAGTGCTGCGAGCGGGCTCAAGCTCGACGACGTAAAAGAGAAAACTTGTTGGCGGAGACAGCGCCGTCGAGGAACGGTAAATGATACAATTAGCTGACATAATCGAGATTGTGTCGCTCACTTCAATGCGAGATTCGCAGACGACCTTGCGTGCGATCGAATTTTACTGCGGAATAGGTATGTATGTTTGGAAGTCGAATCTTCAAACGTTGACCCTTTTCTCAGGAGGTCTCCATCTCGCACTCCGTCGCAGCGGCATTCCTGTTGAGGTAGCCGCCGCTTACGATTGGGACCAGACCGCGTGCCAAGTGTACGCTGCAAATCTCGGCGCGGACGTTGTCCACAAGGTCAATTCCTACCCTGAGCCAGCGCCAAAAGCTGGCCTGATACTGAATAGACAGATATTGCATCGCTCACCGCTGTAGATATCTCTCGACTACATGCAGATCTGTGGCTTCTATCCCCATCTTGCCAGCCATACACCGTACTTAACCCATTGGCCAAAGGGGCTGCCGATCCACGCGCACAGTCTTTCTTGCACCTCATAGACAACGTCCTGCCAGAACTCTCCACACATGACAAGCATCCACGTCACTTACTCGTGGAGAACGTAGCAGGTTTTCAAGTGCGTGAACGACGCAGTCGCCTAGCTAGTACTTCCTGAACCCATACACAAGGACTCCACGACGCAACATCATCTCGTATCTACCTTGCAAAGACTCGGATACGTCACCGCAGAGTTCACTTTGAATCCGTTGCAGTTCGGTATCCCAAACTCGCGGTTACGCTACTATCTCCTCGCAAAACTCTCTCCGCTTAGATTCGTCGGCCTCGACCCAAAGTCGGATCATTTACTTGATCAAATCCCACCACATCATGATCCTCACAACGAGTCCCAACAAGCATCGGACACGGCATCACAAGACCTGAGGCAGTATATAGACTTGACGATGGACGAGGAGACCTTTGCCCAGTATAGAATCCCAGACCGTGTGCTGAACAAGTGGGGCCGCTTGTTTGATATCGTACTACCGTCCGGCACTAGAACTTGCTGCTTCACTAGAGGTAAGCGAACCTCTATTTCTTGTAAAGTAAGCATTCACAAAGGTATCAGGCTACACACAGCTTGTGGAACGCGCTGGTTCGATTCTCCAGGTGAACGAAAACCTTGATGTGTGTCCTTCCAATCCAACTTGATTCAAACCAATCCCGCTTATCGGCCCCATAGACCACACAGGTTTTTGACTCGTTTCTCGGTGCACGTGCAAGCGGCAACGAGAACGCCGTGCGGATACTAGATCCGCTTCGCCTTCGATACTTCACACCTGCAGAACTTCTCCGAATCTTCCACTTTACCAGTACATCTTCCGACAATTTCATATGGCCATCAGGTGTGTCGACCAAGTCAAAGTACCGCTTAATCGGGAATAGTGTAAACGTGGCGGTAAGTTGGAACTACGCCCCGAGCAAGACAGCACTAACTGTCATCAGGTTGTCAAGAGGTTGATTGATTATTTGTTTACGGAAGCGAATGATATCAGTTCTTGATCTGAACTCGTGACTATCATGACAATTACATCCGAGAGCAAATCAAACAACTCACTGGCAGTAACTAGTCCCGGATCATCCATTTAGGGCGCCTTGCTGAGATTCGGGTGTTTCTGTTTCTAGGAAGTGTTCCCATACACACGGGGCTCCGCCGGGTACCTCCTAAAACATCTGATTTGAGGATAAAGGATGTCCCCGCATCTGCAAAGATACCCGAGATGACCCGGGGAAAGTAGACCACTACCATACTAGTGTGTTCGCCGATCGATGAGTTGCTTTATCGTTGACAACCCCTCCAATTTTCGGCGGACATTTATGTTGGCTGCTGATCCAAAGCGTTCATCCAGGTGATTCAGGTACGGCCCATGATACTGTACGCAGCTTGAAGCATGACTCGGAGGGATAAGTCATGCGACGCTGTTGAGGCCGGCTCCATTTGTCGGTTATTGCTATGGTGATTCCACGATAGGTTTTTGTATCACCTATCTTTTATAGCCTTGACAAGACTGGCATCCCGCTCTACCGGGAGCACATTTCTTGTTCACGCCGCCAATACCGTCAAAACCTCAGTTGCGGAGTATGCTTTGCTCCCGGATGCGGGCGCATGACTCCAGGAACCCACTTTCCGGACCACCTATCGCTGACTGCCTCGTGGGCCGTGAGGACCGTACAATTGGAGGAAACACGTGGTGAGAACTGTCATGTGCCCGTTGCTCTGATCTCATGGATTATCAAGAGGTACCATTATATGGTTTCACTCGCAGCACACTCAATATTGTATAAACGATCGACTATGCTGACACATGGCAGGGAGGTCATACATCGTCTACCCGTCAGTTGGATCGGTCACGTTTCTCAAAGCCGCGACGTCCCGACTTCGGGCGCGTAGATGTGGTTTTACGGCAACGACCCCAGTAACCCTCAGGCCAACTTCTGGTTCTTTGGGGTTGCCTTGCCGTAGTAGTACGTCTGTCGTCCAATACCAGCCAACCAAGCCAGCCTGACGGAGGAGTCGTTAATAAACCGTAGACACTACGAGAGACAGACCCTTCACCTCATGCCGAGAAGGAAGATGACAAACGTGATGTTTCCGTGAGTCATCGGGTTCCATGACCCAAACGAGTATCGCAAGTCTTCTGGGAGGCCAATCCACGATGCTATGATGCTGAATCGTTGTTAACATACGCTTATGGATATACAGCACCTGCAACCAACTCACTGTGTGACCTGGCAACGTTGTGGTCAGCCCGAAGAAAAACGCGGCACGGAATACGTGGCACGCACATCCGCCAAGGCAAGCGCAGTCATGCTTGCGCCCAGGATACGTTCCTGAGCCTCGGGATTGTTAGGCAACGCGTCCCGGATCGCGCGAAAGACGAGGGAGGATATTAATCCCAGCAACATGTAACCTGTGGAGGCAATAAGCACGTCTGCATGGGGTCACAGGATGACAGTGATACAATTGCCGAGCTGCCATATCGCCATCGTCGTTCTCGCGTCCAGCGCCACTGACGGGGTGCCCGCTGGGATGAGCTGTGCGTGGAACCATTCTGGTCCGGGGAAGAACCATGCCAAGAAGGCAGGGGAGATCGTTGACACTACCGTGACACGTCAGCTGTCACAGGGCATGTTCAACGTAGTGACTGTGGGGAAAACTGACGGGGTTCGAAGTAGAGAAACAAAGCCTGATAGAAACCAGGGAGCGCAGGGAAGTCTCGAGGCATGATGAGAACCATCACGGGATACTACAGAGCGCCTGGATCAGTCCGGCTCCGGCCCGTCGGAAACAAAGAACACGCTGCGTTTCCCCACGCACCACTAGCCATTGTATCGTTGGCACTTATCAGCTTATCTTGCCACAGTTCCGTCATTGATGAACATGGCACATAGCAAGCTCAGAAGAACTTTCATAATTGGATGCGGATGCACTGCCTTCATTAAGGTACATGCTTGTCTATCTATCGTTGAAGGCGGCAATGCTCAACTCACTGCTATGGTTTTGGATGTAAATGAACTCCAAAGCCCAGAGGTCTGAGAACGACAGAAGATGTGAGCCTCACTGGAGAATAAATCTCGTTTGCTTTCATACATCTGAAATGCTGCATCCCGTTGGCAGATGGGTTTGGAAGCCGCGACGAAGGCATTGCTCGACGCAGGTAGGCTCATTACAGGTTCGAATCGGGAGTAACACATAACCCCTGTGATAAAGGTATCACGTACGATGAGGTCGAAACCGCCTTTGTTGGATTCTGCTACGGCGACTCGACCAGCGGACAGGTCAGCCGTCCTTCCTACTCAGTCTGCTCTGTCATCGTGACGATTTTCCGTCGCTCTAGCGTGCCCTCTACAATCTTGGCATGACCGGGATCCCGATCACGAATGTCAACAACAACTGTTCTACCGGTAGTACCGCACTCTTCAATGCTAACAATCTTGTCAAGTCCTCTCTTGTGGAGTGTGCACTTGCTCTTGGGTTCGAACGTATGGCACCAGGAAGTCTAGGAACCAAATTTCCTGATCGTGTATCTCCGACTATACTGTTTGGTGCCAAATCCCATGAATTGGAGTCTAACCTGAAGACGGGGAAGAACTCTGGACCAGCCGCTCCAAGGATGTTTGCTAACGCGGGCCAGGAATACTGCGAGAAATATGGTGCCGATATCACTCACTTTGCCAAGATAGGTGTGTTCCGCTTGTGTTGGGCGTCGGACTGCCCATGCATGGCCCTCCATGACATTCCAATTGCTAAAGAATGATGACGTGGCAGCTGCGAAGAACCATAAACATTCGGTCAACAATCCATATTCGCAGTTCCGCAATGGATGGACCGAAGAACAGGTTCTGAGCTCACCAAAGATCAACAATCAGCTGACCAAGTTCATGTGCAGTCCAACATCAGTAGGTCTCATTACTATCTTCCATAGCTACCCCTAAGTGTGTCCGTAGGACGGTGCAGCTTGTTGCATCATTGCATCGGAGGATTTTGTGCATGCTCACAAACTCGAGAACCAGGCTATCGAGATTGTTGCACAAGCACTGGAGACGGATCACCCGGCTGCCTTCGAGTCCGGGAGTGCAATGGAAGTAGTCGGGTATGGTATGACAAAACGGTGTACCGATAAAGTTTTCGCACAGGCTGGTTTCGCACCCGGGCAAGGACGAGATGAGGTTGGCGTGGTGGAACTCCATGACTGTTTCGCTGCCAATGAGGCATGTCGGGTTTTTCTATTTTCGACTTTTTGATCACTCCGCATCCAAGCTCATCACATACCCCGCGCTTGGACTTTGCGCCCCTGATGCGGCTCACAAGTTGGTAGAGGCAAACGACAACACAGTGAGTTCCACAATGTCTTTCTTCCGAGCGTTTTTGAATACATTCCTCCGTACGCAGTACGGTGGGAAATACGTCGTGAATCCCAGTGGTGGGCTTGAAGCTAAAGGGCACCCGCTCGGCGCCACGGGTTTGGGCATGCATTTCTATATCACCAGTGTGTTTTCCACTCTCCCTAATACAGCATACCCTGACCCAATCGTGGTTAATAGTGCAACTTCGTGATTGTGAGTCGCTACATTGTCACGTTCATCTGTACCCTTGGTACTAATTATATGTACAGGGGCTGGTCCAATGCAGGCGCCGGGACTTTTCACCACATCAGACAAACGTGGCAAATATGGGCTCATACACAACATTGGTATCGGCGGCGCGGTGGTAGTCAGTCTGCTGCGTCGACCCGAATTTTTCAATCCCGGTGGCGTGGACGGGCGAACGAGGTACGCCGCGTCTGCTCGATTCCACCAACACGTCTGCTGACCGCGCATCCTTGCCGTTCGACAAAGATTGGGCTACAATCATGCATGTGAATGCAAGCCTGTCATGCTTGCGGACCTGGACAAAGTCAAGTCGAAGAACTCGTCGCAATACGTGCTCCAAGCTGCTAGGCTATAAGGAGTTGAATTCCCGCTGAGGTTTCTCCAGCAGAGAAGGATAGTTAACGCTTGCACTGGTGAGATTGAGATGCATGAGTAGAAGGACTTATCGGAATACCTGCATTGGGTGAATTGTTTCCAAAGCTCGTGGCACTCGGTCAATGAAAGCTTCGACTCTGTATTATTATCGCAAGCGATCCGTGCTTAACCGGAATGTGAGCTCCTTTTTATTTTGTCATAAACAACGAGATCGTGGGTCGTAGACCCCTCAAACGGCCCAGTCCAGCAAGCCGAGATCATAGACGGGCTGGCGACCTGCATCGCTCAGCGCTTAGCGCTCAGTTAAAACGATTGAGTCTTCACGACGCGGAGACTGTTGAACTTCGCTTTCTTCGTATCTTCCTACACATTCCATATACTGCCTACGATCTGCCACTACAGCAACTTTAATCTTACACCTCCCCACGACAACTTGAATGATACATGTTTATGCTAGGTCTGCCTGAGTGCGTCTCTCAGGAAGCCTGGGTATCCACGGTCCGCCTCTTCCGCGAGTTCCCTCTTATACCCTTTAAGACCCCCAGAGTAATTGTACGCTTCGACCCGCTTCCCGGGAATGTTGGCACCCATCCAGAAACTGGCGACCTTGGGTAACAATGTCGCCTTGGACAACTCTTCAATATGGTCTTTGAAAGCCTGCGTGGCCTGAGCGGTCGGGGCGAACTTGGTAACGCCCTTTTGGCGAAGGCCATCGACAGTCTTGGCAACCCATGCCGCTTGAACCTCTGCACATGCCGGTCCGTTGCATAAAGAAGTCGGAGCCTGGGGCCCATACAGGAAAAAGAAGTTGGGAAAGTTGTCGACCGTGATGCCTAAACTGTTCGCGTCGGGCTACTTAAGCACGCGCATTTTTATCTTGGAGTCACGGGAGAACGACTTACTATGTCTTCACGCCGTCTTTCCCTCCCCAGTGGTCCCCGATGGTCTCACCGTCCAAACCACGGATGTCAATGTCGAGAATACTCCCAATGTGGGAGTCCCACCCTGAAACAAGCCCAACTCAGTGATTCTCGGTTCTTGTCGTGCATTGCAAAGCCTGACATACCTGTGGCAAAAATGAGGATATCGAGGTCGATCTCTTTCGCGGACGTCTTGACACCAGTAGGGGTGACCTCGAGAATGGGCGTTGCTTTGACGTCAATGATCTCGATGTTGTCACGGTCGCAGACTTCATAGAAATTCTGCTCTAGGGATGGGTTCTTGCACCCAATCGGATAGGGTTGGACCTCCGGTGCCAGGAGCTCGCGCTTCACAGGATCCTTGACTCGTTCACAGACTTTCTTCCGCCAGAACGCGTATATTTCGTCGTTGCAGGCTTGGTCGAGAAACATATCCATGTAATTGGCAACTACAGACAGGCTTGCGTGAGTAAATGGTCTTGAAGCACCATCAAAGTTGCACCTACGCCAGAAATGGAAGCCACCTATGTCCCATAATTCTTCAAAAACAGCTTGCCTCTCTTCCGGAGTGTCCTTCTTCATCGGTCGGTAGATAGGCTCGTATGCAAACCCAAAGAACGTGTTGCTTAATTTCTCGAAGAGCTGCTCATACACTGGTTTGTAATGATCCTGGATTTGTTTGTTGATGGCATATGGCCTCATAGGCATGGCTGTGTTCGGAGCACGTTGGAAAACGGTGAGGTTTGTCGCCTAGTCCATGTAAAGGTAGGTTACTTCCGAGATAGGGATAGTTCATACGTACGTTTGGTCCAAGCGCTTGAATGACTTGCACACCACTCGCTCCGGTGCCGATGACACCAATCCTCTTTCCAGCAGTTTCGCAGCCCGCTGGCCACCGCGCAGTGTGCATAGCCAATCCTTTGAACGTATCCAAGCCCTTGTATTCAGGAGTGTACGGCTTGGATGCGAATCCCTGTTGAGTTTGCAATTAATCACGGGACAAGCGGTACGTCGAGATTCTAACCGTGCAGGAGATCAAATAGCGGGCAGAAGCCTTGTAGATGCCGTTCCTCCCTTCACCTGTGACGTGCCAAACGTGCAGCCGGTCGTCCCAGTGGGCGCTCTTGACGGTTGTATCAAAGCGACAATCCTTGCGGAGGTCCATCTTCTCGCCGACGTATGCAAAGTAGCTGTGGAGGAATGGTCCCATTCACGGCCACGACGAACGACGATGACATACCTTTGCAATTCTTGCCATCCAGGGAATTTTTGTGTCCATGACCACCCCTTCCAAAGCTCGGGGAGGGAGAACTCGTAAGAAGGGACGTCGCTATCTACGCGGGCACCAGGGTATCTGTTCCAATACCAGGTTCCGCCTAGATCTGACCCAGCCTCGACCAGCTTGCATTTCAAGCCGAGCTTTCGCAAGTGGATGAGCTGATAAATACCGCTAAATCCGGCGCCGATGATGACTGCGTCAAATTGTTCTTCAGTCATGGGTACAGTCTTGGGAGCCTGCTAGACTGCTTTGAGAAGCGCAGCGCCAGGCGGATTAAATACCTTTGTCCAGTAACGTGAAACGCGTACTCGAGACTCCGCACGTCAGATAATCTCCCCTCAACTAAGTGGATTCCGAGGTACGAGACTCTTCAACTGGCATGGCTATCCCACTCAATGTCCCCTATGGGCGGCCACCACGTCAAATGTCATTCTATGATGAACGCGAAGGCCCGCCCGCCAAGAGTTATTAACCCAATCCTGTCACTGAAATGATCTGGAATTTCATACCCCTGGAAGTATCCCCGGACGGCGTGCCGTCAAAAAGGACTCGATATATCAAATCATTCTGAGCGTGACTCGGAAGGTTTTGCGATATCTGCGGTCCGCAAAGTCCAACAATTGAACAGCGCGCTGCAGGATGCGGTCACTAACCACACGCAGAAATGCACTGCGTACAAGTTGATACTTACGAGGCAGGGGTCCTCCTGGCGCTGGCAGTTCGTCTACTAGTAGGTGTAGTGGTTGATGAGTTGCAACTTGAATGCCATGAGAGATATTAGGTCACCGTACTGTTCAAGTTTGATTGGGAACGGTGTAAACACGATGGAAGTACGTTGGAAGTATGTACACCCGGCACCGTGACGCCGAGCAAAGATGGCACTGTCAGCCTCTACGTGCCACCGTGCCAGTGGTTGATTTCTTCAAGTTCAAGTTATGTAAGTATCGTGTGGAATCAATTCTCAGGCTTGACCATTATTTCCGAGAGCAAAACTTTCAAGCAACTCCGAACTTGGACTACCTACACTATAGCTAGGTCTCGGATCATCCGAGTTTTTGGCGCCTTTCTGAGCCTCGGGTGTTTCTGGTTCTAGTTCACACACACACAGCACTCGCGGCCGGGTACCTTAGGAAATCTGGTTCGACATGCGCAGAGTTACCAAGATGACTGGAAACTGCCAAGGAGGGCGGAAACACTAGCGGACAGCGCAGAACGTGAAGAGCGATAGTATTTGAGAAGAGGGAAAGAACAGATACCGTCTACAGCGTAGGTACGTCCTCTATATATACTGCATGGTCAGGATGCCAAGTGTTGGGGTATGTCAGCGGGAATGTAAGTGCGGGTGAAGGTATGCAGAAAGGTATGTTAGTGCGTAAGTGGGCTTACAATGACTCGAAGAAAGACTACTATCATACTAGTATGTTCGCCCATCGACGAGTCAGTTTGTCGCTGACAACCCTCGGATGAATATTCATCAATGCCTGCTGATCCACAGCGTTCATCACGGCACTTCTAACTTACCCATTTGTCGATGAAGTTCATCACCATGAACTCCATAGCCGAAGGGCGAGAGAACGACTGAAAAAGTGAGTTTCCCATTTCTTTTTGTCATCCCAGAATCGATATATACTACTTGTTGAACGAGTTTAGAGACTGGGAGAAAGGCACTTCTTGATCCGGGTAAGGCGCACAATACTTGTCTATTGTAGGTTCAGGCTGGTTGAAGTATGACTTTTTGGGGACGCTGTCGAGGCCAACCGCATTAGTCAAGTATTGCTATGGAATCGATCACGAAAGGCAACGACAACTGCCTTACCGGGAGTAGTTCCATCGTTCACGTCCCCAATGCCGTCAAATCTTAGGTTGCGGGGTATGCTACTGCGCTCGAATTCGAGCATATGGCTCCAGGAAGCATTATCACCCACTTTCCGGACCGCCTATCGGTGCCAGCTTGTGGGCCCTGATGTGACCGAGGAATTGGAGGGAACACCTTGGATCCCATGATACATGAAGGGGCCACCACATGGATTCACTCGCAGCATCTCAACATTGAATTTGTATAAATGACCGACTACTGACACATGGTAGAGATATGTATCAGGTATTACATCCGAGTCGTCCGCCCCGTTAGTTGACGTCTCCCAAAACCGAGGCGTCCGGACTTCGGGCATGTGCATATACATAGTTTCACGGCAAAGCCCCTACTCTCAGGCCGACTTCTGGTTCCTTTGGGCTGCCTCAGGCTTGATGCTCGCGCCAGGATACGTTCCTGAACCTCAAGGTCAGGGAAGTCTCAAAGCATGACGAGAGGGTCTGTGATGAGATGATCCTGAGAACTACGTAGCGCGGGAGTCGCCGAGATAAACGTGGTGTGTGTTCCGCTTATCTTGGGCGACGCATTGCCGATCCTTGGCAGTCCATGACATTCCACTGGAAAGAACGATGAAATAACAACCGCGGGGAACCGCAAACTTTCAGTCGACAATCCTTATTTCGACGGGAAACCAACCCTTCATAGCCTAAGCTTGGAGCACATATTGCAACGAGTTCCTCGACTTGACTTTGACCAGCTCCGCAAGCGTGACAAGCTTGCATTTGTCCACGATTGCATCCCAGTCTGTGTCGAACGGCAAAGAGCGCGGTCTGTGGACATGACGAACAGGCGCGTCAAGCGGCGCTTGATATCACCAGATGAATATCATGACAGGAGAGAGCAGCTACCAATGTTCATGGAGAATATATACTCAACCCAGCTGGTGGATCCCACACACCAAGCTCTTGCTTTATATCTCGAACTTCTTGGTCCCATCTCTCTTCCCAGTAGACTGTCATAAGACATCTGGCACTTCCACCACACCTGATCCCCCATGGTAAAAATTCATGCCAGAACCTGTCACTTTGCGCCTTCTTCAACTTGAAAGAGGCTCCAAGTGCTAGCGCAGTCATGGGAAACCCTAAGTTAGCGAACTCGAACGCTTTGAGGGCAAGCTCCGGTAGAACGGAGACGCGGAGACCAAAGAGAGCGTGATAGAAATCGTGAGTTTCACGATATCGCTGCATGACGTAGGCAAGTTCCGGATCGTCGACATAGTGTACCTATTGGGAATATGAAAAGGTCTCCCGTAACAACTACAAAAAAGAAAGCGAACCGGCTCTCGAGAATCAGGAGTGACTTTGCATACTTCTAACCATCTTGTGTATTCTCTTCCGAATGTCCCGTCTGGAAGCGCCTTTAGCCTGCCGAAGTCCAAGGTCTTTGAGCTAATGCGCGGGCGGTTTTTGAGGATCCTACGCCCTTCTGGAGAGTCGAGCATCGTGTCACGCAACTTTGGCAATGTTAAACCTCCGGTAGTTTCGCCAAGGGCGGCCACCATGTCTACGGCGTATCAACATGGCAAAAATATTTCAAGCCATTCTTGACGGGCTTACCGCCACGCTTTGGATCCATGAATGCCATGAGGGAGGAGCCTACGGTAAGGAATGCATTCTCAAAGGGGTTGAGGGGAATGTGACCTGGGTATGCGGATGATCGATGCAAGAGCGAGCTGGACCGAAATTTGCGGGACGTGGGTATGAGGGTACGATTAAAGACGACATTCCCAGAGAAACGAACGCAAGCCGTGGCACCGACCGTGCCAATCATCATGGTCGGGGTTATGTTGGTTGTCGAGTAAGAAGGACAATTGAATGGAAGCGAGACCCTAACCCTATCCTAGGGCGTCGCATAAACTCATTGAGCAAGAATCGATTACAACTTGAACTTTACAACTGTACAATTTTACACTTCCAGACGACAACTTGAATGTTTATGCCACCTCGGTCTGCATCTCTCAGGAAGCCTGGGTATCCACGGTCCGCCTCTTCCGCGAGTTCCTCTTTATACCTTTTAAGACCCCCAGAGTAGTTGTACGCTTCGACCCGCTTCCCGGGAATGTTGGCACCCATCCAGAAACTGGCGACCTTGGGTAACAACGTCGCCCTGGACAGTTCTTCAATATGGTCTTTGAAAGCCTGCGTGGCCTGCGTGGTCGGGATGAACTTGGTAATGCCCTTTTGGCGAAGCCGATCGAGGGTCTTGACGACCCATGCCCCTTGAACCTCTGCACACGAAGGTCCGTTGCATAAAGCCGTCGGAGCCTGAGAGCCGTATAGGAAAAAGAAGTTGGGAAAGTTGTCGACCGTGCTGCCTAGACTGTACGCGTCGGGTTAATCAAGCTCACGCATTTCATATCGGAATCACGGTAGTACGACTTACTATGTCTTGACGCCGTCTTTCCTCCCCAGTGGTCCTTGATGGTCTCTCCGTCCCAGCCACGGATGTCAATGTCGAGAATACTCTCGATGTGGGAGTTCCATCCTGAATCGATCTCAACTCAGTGAATCTTGAACTTGTCGTACGTTGGAAGGCCTGACGTACCTGTGGCAAAAATGAGGATATCGAGGTCGATCTCTTTCGCGGACGTCTTGACACCAGTAGGGGTCACCTCGAGAATAGGCGTCGCTTTGACGTCAACGATATCTATGTTGTCACGGTCGCAGACTTCGTAGAAATTCTCTTCCAGGGATGGATTCTTGCATCCAATGGGATATGCTTGCACCAGAAGCTCGCGTTTCATAGGATCCTTGACTCGTTCACAGACTTTCTTCCGCCAGAACGCATACGCTTCGTCGTTGCAGGCTTGGCCGAGAAACCTATCTAGGTAATCGGCAACTACGTACAAGCCTGCGTCAGTACGGAGTCTTGGGACTTCGGTAAAGCACTTACGCCAGTAATGCAAACCACCCATGTCCCACAATTCTTCAAAGGGGGCTTGTCTTTCTCGAAGAGCTGATCGTACACCGGTTTATAGTGATCCTGGATTTGCTTGTTGATGGCGTATGGCCTCATAGGAAGGGTTGTGTTCGGAGCACGTTGGAACACGGTGAGGTTTTTCACCTAGTCCATGAAAAGGTAGGTTACTTCGGAGAAAGTAAAGCATACGTTAGACGTACGTGTGAGCGTTTGAATGACTTGATCACCGCGGTACCGACGACACCAATTCTCTTTCCGGTAGTTTCGTAGCCCACTGGCCACCGCTGCGTGTGCGTAGCCAATCCCTTGAACATATCCAAGCCTTTGTATTCAGGAATGTATGGCTTGGATGCGAACCCCTGTCAAATCTGAAATTAATCAAAAGACGAACGCTCCTTCGAAATTCTAACCGTGCAGGAGATCAAATAGCGAGCAGAAGCCTTGTAGATGCCGTTCTTCCATTCACCTGTGACGTGCCAAACGTGCAGCCGGTCGTCCCAGTGGGCGCTCTTGACGGTTGTATCAAAGCGACAATCCTTGCGGAGGTCCATCTTCTCGCCGACGTATGCAAAGTAGTGCAGAAGAATGGAGATTCAGTGCACGGCCACGACGAACGATGATGGCATACCTTTGCAGTTCTTGCCATCCAGGGAATTTTTGTGTCCATGCCAGTGACCACCCCTTCCAAAGCTCGGGGAGGGAGAACTCGTAAGAAGGGACGTCACTATCTACGCGGGCACCAGGGTATCTGTTCCAATACCAGGTTCCGCCTAGATCTGACCCAGCCTCGACCAGCTTGCATTTCAAGCAGAGCTTACGCAAGTGGATGAGCTGATAAATGCCGCTAAATCCGGCACCGATGCATCATATTGTTCTTCAGCCACGAGTCGGGTTTGGGGAGCATACTAGACTGCTCTGAGTAGGAAAAAAGCTCAACGTTAGGGGGAAATAAATACCTTTTGTTCAAATCCGACCATGCTGTAGCCTATCGCTGCATTCCGATTTTTTTTTCTCCGGGAAGTGACAGGTTTTGTTACAGCTCTCGGAAAATTTGATCATGCTTTCCATGGATTTATGTAAACCATCGAGTGGAGGCCGTAGTACGACAGGTTCCCCATGGGGTGGAATATGTGCGTGGAATAAACTGCAGTCTCGACCCACGCACAGACAGCGCGATCGCATGAGACGAGGTGAAGCGAATGTCCAGAATACCTGGAAAGAGTGTGGAGAAGGTGAACCGTTAAGACGCGTCCAGAGTGAATGAGACTGACCAGAGAGACTATGGGTTCTAGGTGGCAGAGCAACGTTAAGAGCGAGACCAAGGAGCGTTGTATGTCTTTGGGAGGCCCTGGAACACCCGGGCCTGTGCAGCTGTTTCTAGCCGCGACGTACATGGACATTAGAGTGTTTCTCTGCCATGATGTAAAGGCCCATTGACATATATACACCGATGCGGGTCGAATACGCTTGGTCTTTCAAGAAGTGATTTTTGCGGTCCTCCAAAAGCAACAATGGACGTCCGACGAATGAGCCCGTCACACCAACATGATGGTCGCGAATCAACTCTTCTTTGGCAGGTTAGTATTACCCATTTGGCACAACAAAGTTCCACCATCCCAACCCCCATCTAATGATGCGTCCACTCATTCCATACGACCTAGAAGGATCCCCATCAGGCCCCTCCGCGCCCCCAGCTCCACCTGCACCTACACCCCAGTTTCACGCACGCCGGCCACCGACCAAGAAACGCAAACGATACCAGAATCCCCAGTCTGGCCCACCCCATAAAGCGGTCGTCCAGCACTGGGACGACCCAGGGAGCGCGTCCGTCGGCATGATCTACGACGACCACGAAGAGAGTGTAAACTCGGCGGCTGTCCCTGTCGCCGCTGCCGACGACGTTGATGCGGACCAGGAGGAATACGGCGAGGTAGGAGACTGGGACGAAGGCGCAGACGCAGACTTCGAAGAAGAGGAAGAGGAAGAGAGCAGACCGCTCACGAACGAAGAGATCTGGGACGACGCGGCCCTCATCGACGCCTGGAATTCTGCAGAGGCCGAATACGAGGTACCGTTCCATTCACCCGTCTAGTACACGTCCGCTCACGCACCCTCTTTCAAGGCCTACCACGGCGCATCGAAAACCTGGAAATCCGAGCCCGTGAAAAAGTCCCCATTGTGCGTCCCCCTCCCATCTCGATCGTGCGACGACCAACGTTCATTGTCTACTAGATGGTACAACAAGCCATACACGGCGCCACCACAACCCGGCCCCAGCAAACCCAAACCTACACGTCCACCCCAAGAGCAAGAGGAGGACCTGGACACCGCCCCGCTCGACTTTGACACCTACGTCCCGACGCACGACCCCTCCCTCGCCATCCCTTCCGGCACCGGCACCAACCCCGCCATGACCGTCCCCCCTCCGTCGACGACAATGGTCAGTCGTGACGAGGCATTCAATAATGCACTGAGCGCCATGTATTGGGGCGGGTATTGGACTGCGGTGTATCATGTACGTCCGCCCATCTATCTCTCCGTACCCCCGTCCTGACGCGTCTCCATCTCGTTACTAGTGCCAGAGTCAGGCGAGTGGAAAAAATGACAGTGGACCGGCAGAAGCGACAGAGGAGGACGAGATCGAAGCAGACGAAGACGAAGATCTAGTACCAGCTCAGCGATGAGGCTTCAGGTATAGTAGCGTTCCATGTCATCATCACGATACAGGTACGTTGTGTTCAAGGAACAAAAAGTAAATACATGGCATGCACTACGACCTTTTTCATAATGCATTCTCGACGTCCAGCCTGGCCAGATATGAATACACGTCGGGCGACATCCGATATTTCAGTATCCCGGCAAACACTATCAACGACCTCGATTTCTTCCGTAACGAAGTGAGAGTCTGAAAAGGTAGAAAAGTCAGACCGAGGAAACACGAGCGTAAGCGGGGCTCACCATCTGTCGTGTGGCTTCAGCAACAGCAGATGCCTTGACTGATTGGTGCACGGCGGCGAGCGAATCCATCGTCAGAGGCAAGTAAACTTGCAAGTTGCGTTGGAGCGCGTCGTGTAGATCCTTGAACTCTTCGGCCTTGCGGGTGATTTTGGCGACGTCCCCATCCATAGGAATGAGACCCGTCGACTCCATGATCTAACGCGAGCGCATTAGCCGCGAGCAAAACGAAAAGGAAGCAACGTACCTCGAGCGTGACGTCCGGTCTCCCAGCATTCTTGGCATTCATTGCCTCCCTCACTCTCAAAAGCTTGACAGCAGCATCTCTATCCCGACCTACAGCCCTGTTCATCCTCTCGTAGTGCCGCAAAATCTCGACCGCCGTCTTTTCGATCACCCTCCCCTTTTCGTTTTCCCCTCCTGTCGTCGGCAACGAGAGTGTGTTCCCAAGCGCTTGGGCGAGACACGCGATCACAGTAGCATAGTCACCCGCAAGGTTGTACAACTTGATCGCTTCGGGAATGCGGTCGTTTGCTTCCGAGTCGCGTGCAGCGCGAATGAGAATTTGTTCGTTGAATTGCGCCGCGTGTTGCAGCTGGAGCAGTGAAGCCCCCTGTTCAATGACGCCACTCTACCAATCGAAAGCCCTCGCACGTCAGAAAAGCGGGACCTAACGACAGGGGAAACGTACGAATTTTGTGCCATCGGGTCTAAATCCACCGACGAGCTCCTCCCATGCAGGCCCCGAGTGTGCCAACACGATGATACGCCGCACTAGTTCCCAAGCACTCTCCAAGTTCTCTTTCCCGACACCGTTACCCTGGTCTGCCGATAAGCAAACGCAGTAGACGTATTGAAGTGCTTCTTTCGCATCCATTTTCACAAACTGGCGGACGTAGCGCCAGATTAGTGTGGAGAGGCTCAAAGCGGGGGGACCTAGAGGTGACAAGGTCACTGTTAGGGAGATTTTTTGAGCGGCATTGAATGCACAATAGATGGGAGAACGTACAAGGGCCAAGTTCAGACGTCTCTGCGCGTGACGGAACACGCAGCAGACCATGGTACGCCAACGCAATCGCAAGATGAACCGCCTCAATTTCGGTTTCCGGACGCTCCCACAGTGCAGCCACAGCCTGATAAAAATAAATCAGTCGATACGATACTTCATGATACTTTCAAGGACGAACCCTTTCAAATTGGCCACACAAGAGTAGTACACTCGCCCAGATGCCCAGATTGGCTGCATCAAAGTGTCGCTCGCCGTAGCTCAACAAAACTTCGGTCAGTCCACGAAGACCTCCTTCCTCTTCTTCGTCAACCTAGTTTGCGTCAGGTGGACCTGTGACATATCGTGACCGAAAACAATATATACCATCGCAAGCTGGAACCACAGCCAGTCTTCTGTCGTCGTTGTGACCTGAGGTACCGCGCGTCTGGAGGGCTCCAGACGACCCACGAGTTTGTAGAGCGCAAGCTTGAACGGGTCGGCTGAAGCAGAGTGCAACATGTGCGCATTATAAACACTCTGTAAATGGTCTCTGTGTGCTTTCGACAACCTGTTGATCGATGATGAGATGTCGTACATGTCAAGTGCGCGTTTCATACCGTCTATCTGGAGACTCGATCCAAGACTTGAAGTCGCTCACAAAGCTGGCTTCTCGGTGTTCGATCGCCGCCTGACACCGGAGCGCCTCGTCGAGGGCTTCCTGTACATGGCCCGTACGTACGAGGTAGTACAGCTTTGCCCATATTGGCTGGCCAACTACAAGCTATAACAACACGGGGTCAGACGAACCGTAAGGAGAGCATACAACCTACCTCTATCCGATCCTCCCACTCTCCATTTTTGTAATATTTCATCAACAGGTACGCCCGAATCTTGTTGGCCACACTCGGGTCACCGCCGAGCCGTGCCTCCATAGGGCGTGACTGAATAGACCTCTCGATGACGTCCCAATACTGGACCTCGAGTGCTTCTCGGGATCCTTTGGCGATTTGTGTCCTTAGCGCAGATGCTTCGCGGGAATCCGAATCCGCAAGGTATGTGCGTGCATACTTTCTCTCGAACAAGGGTGCATTGAGGATGTGGGCGCCTGCGTGCTCGACAGGGGGGAGAGCGGGGGGTTCGCCGGTAATTTTTGCAAGGACGAGAAAGTTGAACATTATTTGAGAAGACGCGGCCTGAGGGACGCGTGAATGACCAAGAATGAAACGAATAGATGTTCATTTACCTCGGCATTGAGACTTGCGGCAGCTTGCATGAGGAGATGAATGATTGGACACGAGGTGCCGCGTAACCTGGCTGCGTTCAGTTCGCCGACTGCACGGTCATACGCCATCATCTTGCTTTGCATTTGAAGCGTCAAGCTGGGACCCGTGCTCGCCTGTCAACCAGAGATCTCAGGAAGCGAAACAAGGCAACTAGTGTCACGCACGGCAAGGCTTCCCCTTGCATGGAAGCTCTTCTTCATCTCGGCCAACGCCTTGTTGTCACTGGTCGAGCGACCTCCGAGTTCCTCGAACACTCTTCTTTTCTTTGCCTCCCAATCCTTCCTGCTGCGGTCCTCGAGGAGACGATAAAAGTCCTCCTGGGTCTCTCTCCTGCCCTCTTCGATGGTGGATATGAGATTTTGTTCGTGTGCATGGCGGAGGTAGCCTGCGACGTCGGTGTCTTGGAGGGGCTGGAGTGGAGAGAAGGTGGCAGAGGTGTTGAGATGCGCTATCGAACTGGCCAACGCGGGTGCATCGACGTGCGCTTGGGCCAGTAGATAGTTCCTGTGCGAGCGGGTGTGAGCAGAACGCGCGAGATGAACGTGTGGCTCACGCTCTGTCGGTGTCTGTCGGTGCGCTCGGTTGGCGAGAGACGAGTCTGCGTGACTGCGCCTCGATCTGGTCGAGGGTGAGGTTGACAGAGGGGAGGTCGGGTCGAGAGAGATGGGTGTTGAGTGCCCTCGACGAGTTGAGCAGGGAGGACAAGTCCGACATTGTGGTAGTACGCGTGAAACAAGGATCTACCAAATTCGTCTTGTTCGCTACACTCATGAAGGGAAGACCGCGAAAACCACTTCAGAGACGCGGCGTGTTCGACCCAAACGATGCGACGCGCATCAAACACACCCGCATCGGCGTATGGGACCTGTACGAGGAGAAACACTCGGACATCCCTATCCCAGGTGCATCGCGTCTTGAAACCGCCTCACAGATGCTCCGCAGCTTCCCATACATATGGAGGATGCTCAAAGACATTTGCAGCGTACGACGCTGTCTGGTGTTGATGTTTCTCTACCTCGCCGTCGAGGTCGCCGCCGCCCTCATACCCGCAGTCTCCCTCTGGTCAGTCTCATACTCGACGCGTGTTGACCTGTTCACATTCCTTCTAGGTATTCTGGACAGCTTCTCCTGCTGGTATGATTCTTCTCTTCTCTCTCCGATCGCGCTGTTCGACTTGGCACAGGTCGAAACCGCGGTCGAGAAACGCACAGTCGACACGAATGTTCTCCTCCACGTTGCCGCGGGCCGCGTCGTTTGCACAATCGTAGAGCGTCTCCTACAGTATTCCAAGTACCACATATCACACCCCCTCAACATGACTATCAAACGATTCTACTCTACCCACATATTCCACGCCATGGCACGCCTTGACGTTCCCACTTTTGAGGATCCTGCAATACAACGCCAACTCGAGGCTGCTTGGTCTGTGTCTTGGAGGTCCAGTGTAGCCTGGGACACCGTCCGAATGTCATCGAGCGTCCTGTCCACCGTGATTCGACTCCTCTCACAACTGTCAGTTCTTGTCACCGTACTTCGCCATCAGCAAGATGGTCCGCTACTCGCCCTGCTCAGTTTCTCTCAGTCGCTATTCCAGTGGTTCAGTGGAAGACATTTCGTGAACAACTCCTTAGGTGCTTTGTCTATTTCATACTTCGCGGCCCGCTGTTCTCTTACTCGGCTTATGATCAGTATGGGCTGCAACGACCACAGACGACGATTTCATTCGGATGCAAGGCTACAAGCATCTCGTGGACAACCCTGTACACCGCAAAGAAGTTGTCGCCGGCTCCCTAGGCGAGCATCTGACGAAACGTACGCTTCATCTCGTGATGGATCTGCAACCCTTTTGATCGATCACTCACAGTATACCGGGAACTTGCGAGCCGTGTCGGGGATAATGCAGCCGACTTTCCGGAAATAAAACACACGCACATGATGCGAGATCGGTTGACAGTCACGTCAATTCTTCGTGAGCCGATGCGCGAGCTCCCTCAGGTTCGTGTATTAGTGTTGTGTCAGACGCGGTTAGCTGACCACAGTCGCCAGATCGTCTTCACTCTGAGAGCTGTCCAATACCCTGCATCGATACCCCTCTCACTTGCTTCCCTCACACTCATCAATCAGACTGCCAACTCGTTTAGCGCAAGCCTCTTCGGTCTCTTTGGAGAATCCTTTTCTCTCGCTGAGCAATTTGCGAGCGTGCAAAAGCTATACGAAATAAATAATATCCGCAATAGAATTGTAGACGGGAACGTTCCGTTTCCCGAAGACCAACAGACCCTCCGTCATGGAATCTCGATCGAGTTTAGGCAAGTATAGGTATGTTCTGTCAACAATAAAACCTCACCTGCTCCCAGGAATGTATCCTTCCGATACCCGGGTTCGGAAAGTTACGCGCTCCACAACGTCTCATTCAAAATCGGGGCTGGGCAGCTTTGCGTAAGTCCTTTCCTTCATAGTTCCGTGTCGCATCTATTGACCCTTCGGCTGCCCATATAGGTCATTGTTGGTGTGAACGGCTCAGGGAAGAGCACGATTTTGAAACTGATCTCACGCATATATGACCCGACCGAGGGCATGATCTTCATTGATGACAAGGACATCAAAACGCTCAAACTTGCTGATTTGCGACGTGCCATGTCAACCTTGTTCCAAGACTATAGCTACTTCCCATTATCGGTGGGTTTCCAGTTTCCGTTGTTTTCGGTACATTATACCCTCATCAGATTAAAGAAAACATCGCTCTCGGAAACCCCGACCTCGCACCCGATGAGGACAAGATACGCGAAGCGGCCCGCTTAGGCGGCGCTGAAGAGTTTGTGGACAAGCTCCCCGAAGGATTCGACACCTACCTCGACCGGCCCATTAGGGACTACTACTCTCCCCTCCCTGAAGGCACCACCATGCTCTTTGGACGCAAAGTAGACTACACTCGCGTTCGTGGTGCAGGTGCAATGCGCGCAACGGACAAGTCGACGTTGAGTGGGGGACAGATGCAGCGGCTCGCCGTGTACGTACAGTATCTCTTGCCATGCATGTTGCTAACATCGTTAACATCCCCGTCGAAGTTCACGGACGTTCATGCGCTCGCTCGTCTCTGAAACGGAATCCTCCGTGGGCCTCCTCCTCTTTGATGAACCGAGCGCCTCGCTCGACCCACGCGCAGAGCATGGTATGTCACGACCATTCCCTCTGCCTCACCCGTTAGTTCGCTCACCCCCGTCTTCTGTCACGCACCCCAGATCTGTTCGAGAGACTGCAGGCTTTGCGGGGAAACAAGACCATGATTTTCTCCTCGCACAGGTTCGGAAACTTGACGCGCCACGCAGACCTCATCCTGTGCGTGCTCCTTTCCCTCTCCTTCCGCCCCGCCGACTGATGCGATACGCTTTCCCCCCAGGTACATGGACAATGCCGAGATTCAGGAAGCGGGTACGCACGAAGAGTTGTTGGCCAAGGGTGGCGAGTACACGCGGATATGGCAGTTGCAGGTCGAGGCGTTCCTGTGACCGAGCGTTGTGCATTCGTTGGGGTTGACTTTTGTGAGCTGGGACTGCTGTGTTGGCTTGGCCGAGGCTCGGAACTGCTTAAGCTGCGAAGTGATGTGAGACGGGAACGGACGCTCTTGGTTTATTGGTTTTTAAGTTGTGGATCGTATCATACCATCATCATACGGCGTGTGTGACACTTGCGAGTCGTGGGTGAATAGTTGTCAAAATCGTTTGTTTCGTCCCATGATCCTTCGATTTTCTGGGATCTTCCAAGTCAAGCTGACCCGGGAGAAGGAGCTAGTATAAATTTACGCTGGGTAACCTTCGGGTCCAGCGGTGTACTCCCAGTCCTATCATGATGTCCTGTTGGCAAGATGTCGTCTTGAATCGCGCGATCATGATGGCACGTCGTTCCTCTTTATCAAAGTGAGTCACCACCCTCTCCCGGACTTTGCTCGACATTGGCAGGTATGAGGGCGATTCCACGTTTCGATCCCTTTCTGGCAGCATGATCGAGAAGGGTCATAATCGTATTGTCAGTGGGATAACGTGGTGACACGTTGACACCCTCCGTCTCCCCGCTCCTCTGACAATCCAAGGCGACAATCATTGCAAGTAACTTGTGTGAAACAGATTCGCCCAGCGAGCGCTCCACCTCGTCAGCCGCACGCTCCACGAAAGCCTGCAGTAGACTGAGGTATGCCGGTCAGCCGCCAAACCCAATCCGGACGTTTGGAATGCGGCTGACACCCCCAGCGAGTATAAAAGGTTGCCCCCTCGTCGCACCAGGTATCATCTCTCCTTTCTTCCTCTTCCTCTTCATCCCCTCTTTTTCTCGCCTTTCTCGCACTCTGCTCGGGTTCGAGCGAGCGGGTTGCTTTCGACGATGATGCAGGGCTTCTTGGCACCGGCGGGCTCGTCGTGCGTGGTGAGCTCGCTGTCCACGGCGTTGTCCTTGTGTCGCGCTGACGAGCACCGTATGGCAGATATATCCGCCAACTTCTTCGTGGGTGGTTTGGGATGTGCGTACCGTCCATCTATCCTCGTATAGTGTCGAACGAACGTCCTCGCAGCCCGTCGACCGCCAGACCGCGTCCCCTCTACTGTGGCAACAGACGTGGAGGGTCGAGCGCACGATTCCAACCTCCGACTTGGACCGATATGTCACGCGACGGTTCTTGCGCATGGACGACGGACGACGACGCACCACTTCCATCAGGACACCAGCGATGGCTACGAGCTCTCCCGCTCCTTGGGGTGCTCCCGCGGTCATCCATCGGGTCGTCAACGAGCCTGGCGGGAGTGGGTCTACTTCGTCCGACGCTGCGGCAACCAGCTTCGCTCATCAGGTGTTCGTTACCGCGCAAGGCCTATGGCTAGCTCTGTTGTCCGCGAGGGTCCTCTCATCATCATATACCCTTTTTCACCCCTTTTTTCATTCCAACTATCGTCGCTCCTTTCGGATTCGGTTCCTTTACTTCGAAACATAGTACGCCGTCCATCTCTGGTTTGTCCATCTCGATCCTGACGCTGTGTTGCAGAAAAACCCAAAAATATATTCCAGGTATGTACACGGTGCATCATTCCGAGCATTCTTCTGACGTGACTCAAACTTCAGTCTTTCTCTCTTCTCCGCTACCAACTATCGTCGCTCCTTTGGATTCGGTTTTAATTTATTTCTCAGTAATGGTACGTTGGCCAAGTCTACCTCTGATGATTCAATCCTTACGCGTTTCAGTAGAAAAAGCAAAATCCCAAAAAATCGGAAAATTACGATAATCGAAAAAATCTCTCTTCAGGTATGCGATGCGCCGGTCCTCTGCCTTGCACTCTGCTGACGTGACATGACCAAGTCTCTTTTTATCTTGTACTACTAGTAGTTATTAAGATTCCAACTATCGTCACTCCTTTAGATTCTGTTTCTTCCTGGTATGTCGTCTAACATCCACTCTCGTGGCTAAAGTCTAACGCAACACGCTCAGAAAACACCAAAACCCACAAAAAAAATCAGAAAATTCGCGATAACCCACGGAACGATGCCACAACTCAACCTCCATCGACAATGATTGCGCACACCATCAAGAACGAGCTCACCTCGATTCGATCTTGACGCTCCTCGGCCGTTTCTTACCCGCTCCTCGACGCCTCCCCGGACGCATCTTGCGATTTAGCGCCTACCTCGGTATGGTCGGAAATCCCTGATGCACCCGTCGCCCCCCACCCTTCGCTCCGTCTCGGCCCACGGCAGCGTATTCGTCGAATCTCGGATCTCGCTCTGCAACAACTTTTGTTCGAGTGTCGCTCTCTCGTCGCACCCTGTAGACTCGACTCCCCTCGAGAAGTCCTCGGCTTCCCATCGTTGCCAATCGAATGGGAGGGCAAGATGCTAGATGGTGGCCCTTGCACCTTTGGATCGTGCTTGCCTTCGGACGGCTCGAGGAACGAGCATTGGCGCGACGTTGGTTGCATGCGACCCAAGCTCCGCTTTGCTATGGTTTTGCTTCATTGTACGTAGATGGAAACTGTTGGAGATGTATCGTTCTGTGGAATTGTTGCACCAAAATCCTCCCAAAAAAATATAAAAAGATTAAAATTTTTGAAATGCCTGTTCGAACGCTCTGGAGATTTAAAGTTTACGAAAGACGTTTTTTGACGTTGTTGATGGCTCGGCGCTTCGCCCTGGCGACCACTTCGTGAGGCACTTATTGCAGGTCGTACCATTCGCACGTTACCCCATATCCACGATCACAAGCTACAACACGAAGCGTTCCCGTCTGCACGCGCTCGCAGATTGGTGGACCAAAGCCTGGCTGGCTATGAGAGGCAAGCAAGCGCTTCTCAAAACCAAGGAAATATCAAGGGGCATGACACGGATCCGCTCGCAGTAGAGATTCAGACATCAGGTATTTAAAGGACATCCTCTGCCCGCCAGTTGGATCAGTTACATCTTCGAGCACGCAGATATGGTTGCATGGTAACTCTCAGGCCGACTTTTGGTTCTTTGGGACTGCCTTTCCGTAGTGATACCTCTGTCGTCCAATACCAGCAAGCCAAGCCAATCTGACGGGGGGGGTGTTAAAACCATAAACACTCCAGAGAGACAGATCCCTTACCTCATGCTGAAAAGAAAGATAGTAAACGTGATGTTTCCTTGGGTCATTGCGTTCCACGACCCAAACGAATACCGCAAATCCTCTGGAAGGTTAACCCATGCAGCTATGGCACTGTGTCTTGTCAGCATAGCTGTGGATGTGCAACATGCGCAACAACCAACTCACTGCGGGAGCTGGAAGCATCGTAGTCAGCTCGAAGAAATCTCTGTATGAAAATACGTGGTGCTCACATCCCCCAAGACAAGCGCAGTCATATGCGCGCCCAAGATACGTTCCTGAGCCTCAGGATTGTCAGGCAGCGTGTCCCGGATCGCTCGGAAGACGAGTGAAGATATCAATGCCACCACCGCGTAGCCTGTAAAAGTGAACCGAATGATAAGTGCGCATACTCGAGTTACAGGATGAATGTGATACAATTGACGAGCTGCCACATCGCGACCGTCGTTCTCGCGTCCAGTGCCCCAGACGGTGTTCCCGCAGGGATGAGCTGAGCATGGAGCCATTCTGTTCCAGGGAAGAAGCATACCAAGGCAGGACAGACCGTTAACACTACCGTGACACGTTCGTATTCGTCGTCGAGAAGGTCGCTGAAGGGATGATCCTGAGAATCGCAGCCACGTTATAGCGAACGGATCCGAATATCGAAGCGCACAAAACTGCTTGGCTCCTCGTACTACGACATACAGACGCCGCGCGGCAGCCTCTTCTGGTGACCAGACCGTTTTATGAGGCAAGCGCTCGATAGTAGCCCCGCCTTTAGGAATAGGACCTCATCGGTATGATAAGTATTCTTGACAAGTTGAACCTGGATCCCGTGTCGCTGTGGTAGTTTCCTTCATCTTTTTGTCGCGATCGAGTCACCGACGATCGATGGCATTACGCTCGTTCACCATTTTTGTGGAGTTAGTTCAGTCAGGATATCAGAACCTGACACTCGGAAAAACGAACGCAATAGATCGGTCGGGTTATGACGCGGTGACACATCGACGCCGGATGTATTCCGTCTCGCTGCTCCTCTGACAATCCAAGGCAATCGCTGCAAGTGAGTATACTTAGAACAGCCTCGTCAGGCGAGCGCTCCACCTCGTCAGGCGCACACTCCACGACAGCCCGCTCTGGACTAAGGTATTCCGGTCAGCGCCAAACCCAATCTGGACGTTTGGAATGCGGCCGACACCCCCGGCGAGTAAGTATAAAGAGTCGCCCCCTCGTCGCAGCAGGTATCATCTCTCCTTCCTCTACATATCCATCCTTTTTTCTCGCCTTTCTCGCACTCTGCTCGGGTTCCAGCGAGCGGGTTGCTTTCGATCATGACCTGGTACCTCCTGGCGCTGGCGGGCTCGTCGTGCGTGGTGAGCTTGCTCTCCATGAGGTGGTCCTTCGTTGCTCTGACGGGCGGTATGGCAGATGCACTGGCATGCACCAAGTTTTCCGTGGGCGGTTTGGGATGTGAGTACCGTCCGTCTATTCTCGTGTAGTGTTCTCATGTCGAACGAACATTCTCGCAGCACGTCGACCGCCAGACCGCGATCCCCTCTGCCGTGACAATCGATGTGGACCGTCGAGGGCACGTTTCCAACCCCCGGCTTGGACTGACTGTCACGCAACGGTTCTTGTGCATGGACGACGGACGAGGTCGCACTACTTTCATGAGGGCACCAGCGATGGCTACGAGCTCCCGCGCTTCTTTGGCTCTCGAGGTCATCTATCTGGTCGTCAACCAGTCTGGTGGTAGTGCGTCTACTTCGGTCCAACGCCGCGGCGACGTGGTACAACCGGCGTCTCCCATCTGGTGTTCGTTACCGGGCAACGTCTATGGCTCGCTCTGTGGTCCGCGAGGGTCCCTTCATTGTCATATATCCTTTTCACTTCTTTCTTCATTCCAACCATCCTCGCTCCCGTCGGATTCGGTTCCTTATACTTCGAAATATGGTACGCCGTCCACTGGTTTGTCCGTCTCGATCCTGACGCCGTGTTGCAGAAAGGCCCAAATACATATTCCAGGTATGCACACGGTGCATCATTCCGAGCATTCTTCTGACGTGACTCGAACTTCAGTCTTTCTCTCGACCTCTGGAACACTATTCTCGATTATCTCCACCCCAAAGTCGTGACCATTCAGCCAGAATAGTCAGCGAAGGGGAAGTCATCATACCCTTTTATCTGCTTGGCTTCGATCAGGTAGCCATGTCTATGGACTTCAAAGGAGTAGGCTTCCATAAGTCCGCGTATTGCGCAACGAATCTCGCGGATTCGAGAAAATTAAAATGAAATAAAAAATAGGGTCCCATTTCTTTACCAGGTATGGTTTGGAGTCGCCTGCCGGCGTTCACCCTTCTGACGCGACTCAATTTAGTACTCTCTTTCTTCCCTCTCGTATTCGGTTTCTCTTTAGTAGTCAATCATGGTAGAGTAAAGCTCTCTCTTTGTTCTCCTCCGATGCTAAAGCCTCCTCACAGGACAAAAATTTCAGAAAATTACAACAAACCCCACAAAAAAATTCAGGTATATTGTTCTCGATATTGCTTCCCACTCTTCTGACGTGACTTGACCAATAATCTTTCCTTCTCCAACTTTCGTCTCTCCTGGTACACTGTTTGATATCAGCATTCTGATCGAATTCTAATACATGCTTTTCAGGTATGTCATGCGTCGATACTACCCTACATTCCGCACTTCTGACGCGACTCGAACCCAGTCTTCCTTATCTGTTTGGTTCAGCATCAATCTCAGCAATGGTACGTTGGCCAAGTTCGACTCTGACGACTTAATCCTTACGTGTTCCAGTAGAAAAGGCAAAATCCAAAAAGATCGGAAAATTACGATAATCGAAAAAATCTCCTTTCAGGTATGCGATGCGCCGATCCCTTGCACTCTGCTGACGTGATATGACCAGGTCTTCTTTTCTCTTGTACTAGCTGTCGTCATCAAAGTTCCAAGTATCGTCATTCCTTTGAATTCGGTTTCTTCTTGGTACGTTGTCTAACATCCGCTCTCGTGACCGAACGCTGATGCATCACACGACAGAAAATCAGAAAATCCGCAATAAATCACGGAACGATACACGACTCAACGCTCTTTTGACACCACGCACGCACGCCATTGCCAACGCATCTTGTGACTTTGCGCACCTCGGTATAGTTGGAAATCCCTGATGCGCCCGTTGATCCCCTCGCCCTTCGTCGGCCCCGGCAGCGTGTTTGCTCCTCGAGCTCGGACCTTGGCTGTCGTGCACGCAAACTTTCTCGTCGCAGACCGCTAGACTCAACTCCTCTACAAGTTTCGGTTCCCAATCGAATAGGACGGCGACCCGCGTTCTGGAATGTTGCTCTTGCGCCCTTCGACTGCCATTTCCCTCTTTGCCAGATTTTTGAGGAACGCTACACTGGTGCGAAGTTTGCATGTGACTCGAGCGCTACTTTGCCATGGTTGCATATCTTGTTGTCTGTAGAATACATTGAGCATGTATCGTTTTGTACATATTGCACCAGAATCCATACAACATATAAATGAAAAAAACCCCACGGATAGGTCGGATAGGTCTCGAATCAGACGAAACTTCATCACCGCTCATATCAGCTAGGGGCGATGGACGGTTCCGAACTGCGCGCGACACGATCACTGATGCTGACCGTATCACTGCTGACTAGGAACATAGTACGATACGCCGATCAGTACTCACGGACACGTCCAATCAGAACCAACGGCAACCCCGAACATCCTGGGGCTACTCTGACCCACTCTGGCAGGCGAAACACAAGACTTTGGTACTTATCGGTATCCGGCTCCGATTTCCGATGCGCAGAAAACACGCAGCCCGAGGTACGCCGTATGCGGCGACTTGGTAAACCTCCGAGGCTGCTCCTGAAGCCCTTCTCGCCCGACCCTGGCGGTCCTGGAGGGCTTTCGATAGTCCCAAATCCGGTATCGCCGAGGATCTGTTTGGTGGTGGATCCGGGAAAGGAGGAGCTCTGGGTGGGGCTCGGAGCGTTGGGGTTGGTGGCGTCCTCTATTCCTCGGACCGCGGTGGGTGTTGAGTCCCTGGACTGTTTTTCTTCGATTGGACTGCAGGGTGAGACGAGAATGGAAATGCTGCGTTGGTCGCACATGGGACTTCTGGTCTCTAGCTTAGATCTCGATGACTACACGACACGAGCGTATCCACCATGGCCGCAATGGACATTGTACGCGGCAACCACTTGGACGTAAGTAGTAACACAGAAATGCCATTAAGCTTCGCAATCTGCTGTATCACATTGTACTTAGTGTATGTATACATATACACAAAAACCACACTTGCTCAAGGGGGAAAAAAGGCAACAAAGATAGACCGGTGGGGGACATACGAGACAGGTCTAACGCTATAATGCTTAAAAACGTGACGACATGAAATAAAAGCGAACACTGGAATGAGAAACATGGTACAGGATAAGACGAATAAACAAGGCGCGATAAACAACCTATACTCCCCTTGAGTCAACTATGACAACGAACTCGGACGATCGGATTGTGGTTGCTGCGCAGACAATTGTTGTTGCAGTTTCTTGAACTGCTCAAACAACTGACGCACGCTCTCGGGCTCCAGAACGACCTTTGTCCCGTCACACCGAGCCTTCTTTGTAAACTCGGTGCACAGTTCGTTGATATCGGCATCCTGTTCGGCGGACACATTGAGACAAACATCGCAACGCCGAACACACAGAACACGAACCTTGAAATGAGGATTCTGCGTTATACACCTCCACGCTTTCAGCACCTCGATGTTCTCTGGGCTCTCCTTTGTCCGCGGGAAATTCGAGCCTTGACAGGAGACCACATCCCCCGCAGACATGTCAGATGTCTTGTGGAGCGACGGGTTAGCCAGGTCAGTAAATGGCGATGGGCCCTCGGCAGCAATGTGCTTTGCAACATCGGTGCGACTCATGACGATGGGATTACATGCGGGAGCGTTGGCACCACCAGGCGTAGACTCGGACGCAGAGGGGGGACTCTCGCTAGGCTGTGATAGGGTCGTCCAACTGAATGGACTTTGTGAAGTCGATGTCGACGTACTCGGTGATGAATTATTCGAGTTCGAGGGCGGTGACGATATGGGTCTCTGAGAGACAGAGGAAGGTTTTACACCGTTTGCATGTGCTACGGGTGACATGGTCGTGCTGTCCACCAGTGCGTTGAAATCAAGAGGGCCTTGGTTGCCCACGAAATTTCCTCCAAATAATTCGTCGAGGCTGTGATTTGGATGTAAAAAATCGCCCTGTCCACTATTTTGAGTGAATGGTGGAGGTTGGGATTGGGCTGTTGAAGTCCATGAATTGGAGGCCGAGGGAAAGTTGAAGGCAAAATGATCAAGGGAATTAGTGGGGGCCGTGGTATTAAACGGGGTTGATGGTGATTCGTCGACAAAGGACATGAGAAGGGGATTGTTGGCGATAGTCTTGTAAGACTGCGGCAAGGCATATTGGCCGAATGGAGATGAGACGGTGTCTGTTTGCATAGGCACATCTGGGGGCTCGTCGAGGACACTGAGCATGGATGGGTCAAAGGTGGTGAGTGCAGTCCAGTCGATATCTGTTCCAAATTCGGCATGCTTTGAAGGTGTCTGAGAAGGAGCGGACGTGGGAGGAAGTGGGGAAGGCGTGCCAAAGAAGCTGAAAGAGGGGGGCTGTGGGGTAGAATTCGGAGCTGGAGCGGGTATTGGTGCCGGCTTTGGGATCGAGAACGTGAACTGCGCTTGCTTCAACGCGAGATTTTCTTGTTGAAGGCGGGATAGGAGATCGCGCAGGTTTGTGTTTTCAGCTTCCGTGGCTTCGTTTTTTGCTTCGAGTGCGGCGACCTGGTCTTCCAACTGGGAGAGATGAGACAAGTGAGACAGGGGTAGTGGATCGTCGACTTACATCCTTGACATGTTTCTCCTTGCGCTCTCGAAAGGCACGCTGTGCTGCTCTGTTCTGCTCCTTGCGCTTGAGAAGACGGGATTCGTCCTGATGTGGCAACGCTGAGGGAGACTGCGCCGGGAAGGGGAATGGACTAACCCGTGGATTACCGGATGATTTACGTCTCGCCGGTTGGGGCTTTTTGGAGGAATTCGCGTCGTCTTCTGGAGGGGATGTGAGAGCGTAGAGATCGGGAGAGGATGCGACAAACCGGTGTGTTGGTTCTTTGAGCTTGGGCCGGGGTCCATGTCGTCGCTGCTGGCCTTGCGCTTCAGAGGTGCGTCTTCGGAATCGTTTGGACGTGCAAGGAGAGAGTGACGGCGAGAGGTGGCATCGGTGTTGCTGGGTGGGCTTGGGCTGCTATCGTCGGACTGGGGGGACTCGCGGTTTGGTGCGTCGGGGGAGGTGAACTGTTTCTGTAGGAGTGCGAGGAAGTCGTCGTCTGGTAGCTGGGAGAACTGGGCGGGTGCTTGAGAGATGTCCCACAGCGAGTTGATGGACGAAAAGTTCATGGTCGACTCCTGTGATCGTAGCTCGTCGTCGTGAGCTAAACCTATCATCTGATAACTTAACATTATTTTATTATTTATTTTCGGTTAAGTAGATTGCGTGTTGCCTGTGCCGACGGCACGTCGTCACTGGCATCGGGTTCAAAACTGTGCCGTTATTTCAAGCCTTGGCAACTTGAAGTGCCCTCCTACAACCGCCGCAAGCTGTGAGGTACGACATCCTCGAGGCTGGTCGGGTCTCTCGGCTACATTCACAGGTCATTTCGGCCTCCACTTCTCTACCCGGGTAGCAGTACCCCTAACTCCCCAACAGACGTCTCTCCTCCTATTTACCAAGTAGAATAGAGATATGACCAACGCCATAATACATTGGGACAATACTGCGAATGAACGAAAATGGTGGATAGCCTAGTGAGAGAAGGATGATCCATATATACTAAATTATTGTACCGCTGTAGGAGATTACGTCCCATACGACGTGTGTTAGAACAAAAAGATGGGTATCACTACCAAAAAAAAAAATCACGTCGGCAAAATCATGCGTCTGATGGAAAAAAAGAACTCACATAGTATTCAATCTCCAACTGCAGGGATCACTGTCAACGGCATCCTTGATCGCAGAAAACAGTCACTCACAAAGAGAAAGGCAACCTTCTGCGGCCACAGAATATGTAGTCCGACTGGGTTGTACAGCTGGGTATTGAGCTCCTCGATTTTCCGTTTCAACCGCCGCATCTCCTGCAAGCATATTTCCCGTCAGACATCATCCCACTTACCATACCCGACTGCTCACCTTTGTGTAATGCGACGTCATGACGAGACTCGAGAGCTGCAGCGTGGCCACGGCCAGAAAGTTGTCCACGAACGCATGCCGTATGCTATGGGCCGATATCAATATCTCATTGATATCATTGATTGTTTGATGAAACTGTGTCGGTGTGATCTACCAACGAAGAACATCTGCCATCTCGCACACATGTGAGCCTAAGAATCACGTACCCGTCCTTCCAGTTCGAGGGGAAATACTGGGGAGAATTGTGTCAATTCACCGCCTGCGTAATCTCGCTCGATGCGAACTATTTCGCGTGGATGGTGAACACCTATCTGTCCGACTGGAGCAGTTCCATACGCCGAGTCAGGCGGAGGTGGACCAAAATAATACGTCGAATGTGGAATCAATGGCCGTTGACGACTATGAAACAGAAAAATGAATCATATCCGACATCAGCAGCAAAACACCACTGGCGTCCCTGCAGACGTACCTCTTTTGCATCGTCCCGAACTTCTTCGAGTTGAGCGTCGAGTAATAGTCCGATGCATACATCTCGTTGTTATCTGTCGGCGGATCGACCTCGTCCCAAGGTTGCGGCGATGGCGCCTTGAATTCGAGACGCAACTGTCGTGTGTTGCGCCCACTCGCAGATGACCCAAACATCCGCCATCGATCCTTCTCGTCCATCTCCAAGGACTGGTCGCCGCTACGTGCGCTCTCCAGCGCGTGCGCCAAACCCACATCCTCTTCCGCCTCTCCCTTCTCCCCCTCGCCCTCCTGCGATCGCGCCTTGCCATTATGCTGCAACGGATGCCATCCCTCGCCTATATCCTCCTCCTGCATCACAAGCACCTCTTCCTTCCTCGATACATCCCCACCCCCACCCCTGCCGTCCGTGCCCGTGTGCAAGTGCGATAGCGATAAGGCCTCGGTTCCGTCTTTCGGCTCTTCCACGGCCATAACATTGACCCCCTCTTCCTCCGGCCCCACTCGGTCCGCGCTCGATCCACAACGACCCTCCCCGCTCGGCCGTCGCTCGCTCTCCCCATCCCCACTCGGTCGTTCCCCCACCCCCTCCGCATCCCCCTGCCACGACGTCGCTGCAGACGACTCCCCCATCCCCAACGGACCCCTCACCGAAGACCGCGACCGCGACAGTGAACGTGAATTCAAATCCGAATGTGAACGCGAACGAGTGGCCGATCCGAGAGGTGATACGCCTCTGCCAGACGCCCGCCGAGATGCACAAGACCCACCAACAGAGGTGCCCACGCCACCATGCCCATCCCCGTGCCCACCTGCTTCGTCGTCTTCGTCGTTCCCATCCTCGCTCTCGGCCCGTGGTGGACTTGGCGCCGCAGCGACACCCACTTCTTCTTCCTCATCGTCGGCCGTGGTAATGGCCACGCCAACACTCACCTCCTCTCCCTCTCCCTCTCCCTCGACCACATCCCCATCCCCATCCCCATCCCCATCCCCAGTCCAAGACGGCAAACGATCCAACGCATGTTTGACGAACACGTGCTCGAGGGACGTCATGATAGCGCGGGACACATAGAGAGGAGTGCTTGAACTTGAAGTTTATCAGCGGTTTGATACTTTTAATACTTGATTGCCGAACGTCCTCGAGTCGAAAATCGTAGAAAAGACTGTGTGTATGCAGACACGAGAAACGGAACCGTGCTCAGACGAAGGTGAGATGTGTGTGAATTGGCGTGCCAAGTCCTGCTGTGTAGTTGGCGTGTAAGAAGTGAAAAAGTCAAAGCCACACACGCGCTCCGAATCATTCCGGAACTTCCATAGGGAAAAAAAGTTTGATTCTCTCTAAGGCGATTGCAACCAGACTACATGTACATATGTGCGATAATACATAAGTGGTTTGGCTCTGTGCAAATGGGCAATACTTCATATTGTATCATTCTGTCATATACATAGAACGCTAGGTCCCGCGGTCGGCATCAACAAGAAACAAAATAACGAAACTAAGCAGGCGAAGGGTCCTTCTCATGCAAACGTGGTGGTGATGTAATAGGTCGGGCCGTTGGAGACCCCGCAGCTGGATTCATCACGTCGGCCAACTTTGCTCTCGATGGCGGTGATGTCGAGCGTCGATCAATCACCATTCGGTCGTCCGTCGGCGAGGGAGCAGTCGACGCAGGAGACAACGTCGCGATGGGAGGTAGCGCGATGGGCCCAGATGAGCTGGTGTGGGAGCTGTGATTGGGACCGATCGGTCGCGGGTGAGGAGGCAGTGACACCGCAATGGCAGGCGGGCTAGAGGGGTACGGATGTCCAGCGTCAACGTGCTGACGAGACTCGGGAGAGTGAGAGGCGGGTTGCATCCGGAGTGGGACCGGCGAGTGTCGGGACGAGGGAACAGGTGTGTGTCGCCCAGTAGGAGAAGGCGGCCCGCGCTTGATAGGATCCACTCGTGTGCGCTTGTTGTCCAGCTCATCCACACCAGGACTCAATGGACGCTTGAGAGAAGCTCCGCCAGGGGGAGAAGGACGACTACCGGATGTGGAGACTGACCCGCGATGAGATATCACCGGCCGCGGTGATGTCGCCGTGTGCCTGCTACCGTTGGACAACGTGGGTGAGTGCATCGGCGCACTGTGAGACTGCGACAGGACGAGAAGGGAATCCGCGACACCCTCGTCATAGTCTTCATCCACCACACGCGAAGGGGGGCGAGGAGTGGCAGCAGTGGGAGAAGGTTGTAGAGAACGACTGCCAGAACCGTTCGAACTCGACGTATCTTGTGCTTCCTTGGCAGAAAACGAGCCAACTTTGAACGAGGCTGAAACGTTCGCAGGTTGGTCCTCCTTTGGGCGACGCTGACGCTTCTTACGTTCCTTCTTCGGAACGTCCCCTGGGATCGATCCAGACACGCTCTGCGTGTCCGAATCTTTCTCCTTGGCCTGTTTCCTCCTCCGATCCTTTCCATCAGGAGCAGGCGTCGAGTTGGGAGACTCGGACATGCGCATGCTGTTCGTGCTGCTCGCGTGAAGAGGAACACGCGGAACACCCTCGGGTGATCTAGCCATCGCGATCGACTGTTGACGTTGCTCCGGCGCTGTTTCCGTCTGCCTTGGCGTCTCGCGCGCGTCAAATCGCGCCGGGTCGTATCGCCAATGCCCATTCTCGCCCAACGCCGAAGGTCCGGGTGGAGGAGAGCGAGGGTGAGGGGGGCCGCTGGGCGGCTTTGACTCCCAAAACGCACGTGGATGGTGGATGGTGGGGTGGGCAGAACGTGGAGATGTTTCCATCGGGCTCGCGCCACGATGGTGAGGTCCAGGAGAACGCGACGGATAGTATGATTGCTGCGAATGGTGTCCAGGGTACTCTGGTTGGCCCCGTTCCCAATCACGATGGTGCTCAGGTTGAGGTCCACGACGTTCCCATGGCATGTCACGGTCACCCTGGCATAAGTGCTCGTGTGGATAAGGAGACTGCGGTGCACTTGGCGCGGCAGGGCCAACTGGTTGACGAGTTGAGGGGGGATATGTCTGGAAACCAGGTCCAGGGGAACGGGCGCGTGGTGGGGGCGGAGGCGAAGCGGATGTGGACGGTGCGCGCATGGGACGGTTGAAATACTCCTGGCTATGTCCGGTCGACACACGGGCGGCAGAAGCGCGGAGCTCCTCAGTCGGAACCTGAGGTTGCGGAACAGGGTGATGAAGCAGCAAATTCTGGTGGCCAGCCGGGCCACGTGACACGGCCTCACGAGGTCCAGAAAAGTCGCGAGGATGAGGTGGACGGTCCACATCCATGGGGGCCAACGGCGTGTGGGAGGGAATATGGCGCGACTCATCGAGAACGACAGGTGGCGGAGGACCTCCTCTGAATGGCCCGGGTGAGGACCGACCCCCAACTGGGGCAGGCGGTGGTGGTAGATGAACGTTATCTCCGTTGGACGGCCCACGGGAATCGGATCTGAACAAAGGACGCGCAGCGCTTGACGTCGATGTTGACTGCAGGAGGAGAGGAGGGCCAGTGAGACCGGGAGGGGGTACGACAGCACTGGCATAAGCAGTTGGATGCACATCTTGAGGCCCAGGTGCGGCAGGTAGCTGTCCTCCCGTGGCTTGCGCGTTCTTCAACAACTGCAAGCGTTGTGATATCACGTGGTTACCAGGATCGAGTTCGCTGGCCCGGGCGTACGCATCGATGGCGTCCGAGATCTGATTGTTACAACTCTCGTAGAGGCTGCCGAGATCGAACCAGACCTCGGAGATGTATGGGTTGATTCTGATGGCGCGCGAATATGCATCCAAGGCGTCACGGAACTGATTGATCTGGAAGTATAGCACTCCGATGGAGCACCAGAAGGTCGGGTTGCGCCCGTCGCGATAGACGGCCTGTTGATACGCTTCGTAGGCCTTGTTATACTTTTGTCCCGCCATGTAGGCACGACCAAGAAGATACCAGCTTTGGGCGTCAGATGGGTCTATGAAAAATTATGAGTGGAGTCCATGTGCAAAAACAACAACTTACCGGCTTCGAGGCTCTTGGTAAGATATTGGATAGCGAGCTCCTGGTTCTGGAAGGACGAACCGTCCTGGTGATACAGCCAGCCAAGTTGCTGAAGGACTTTGGCGTGTCCAGGATTGTCAGCGACGACGCGTTCGTATGCATCTTTAGCACGAACATGCTGGTTGGAGATCGGTGTTCATCACTCGATTTGAGTAAAGGGAACGAAGGACTTACGTCTTTTTGTTGTTCATAAACGTGGCCGATCTGGAACCAGATATCGGCGTGGGCGAGGGGACTGGGGGGGTTTCGGAGAATGCGGTCGAAGCAGGAGAGCGACTCGTCGTATTTGCCTTGCTGCTTGTAGATGATACCAAGACGAAAAAGAATCTCGTTTGCCTTGTCGAAATCTAGTTCTGCTAAATGAGTACATAAAAGTGCCAGAGCGAATAAGACGAAAGACCAACCTTTGTCCATCTTGAGGACCGACGCGAACGCTTCCTCGGCATGATCCAAAGAACCGTATCGGTCGTACAGTATCCCGATACCGTACCAGAGTTTGGGATCCTCCTGCACAGCAAAACGTGTTACAGGTTGACGTGTAGTCGGAAACGGGTATGGTACCTTTGGATTTGGTAACAAATACAGCGCTTGTTGATAGGCCGAGTATGCCTTTTGGAGATCATCCTGCATGAGGTAGCAGTGACCTAAAGCGGTGATGGAATGAACATGGTTGTGCTGAGACAATACAGAAGGGAGCTTACCGAGAGCACTCCAAACTTCGCCGTTGTCTTCTTGGAGTTGAAGCACGCGCTGGAAGTATTCGATCGCCTAAAAAGGAAGGATAGTAACATCAGCAATTGAACACGTGAGGATCGAGATCCCGATCTCGAGAAATGGCACAAAAAATGGAACAACTTGGGCGATGCACGGCCTCCGTGACGGACATCCTCGGGTTTTAAAACGGGATTGGCAGAAACGCTTAGCTTACCTTTGGATAGTTTTCTTTGATCCGCGCGATTCCCGCAACCTGAGTCAGCCCTGACAGGGATATCGGGTTGTGCCGTAGGGCGTTTTCATATGCGGTGATGGCGTGTTCAAGATCACCCATCTGCTCAGCAACGCGGCCTGAGAAACAAGTACGCCTTTAGGCGAGTCGGAGAAAAAAAGGTTTGACGCACCAATGAGAAGCCACGTTTGCTCATTGGCTACTGCAAGTTTATGAATTACGCTCGAGGAAGCAGGCGGTACGCCATTTGGCGGCGGCGCGTTGGGGACGACGACGGGGGAAACGATCTGATTGGCGGGCGGGTGTGCATGATTGGAGCCGTTTGATAGAGTAGCAGGAGTCGAGGGCAGCGTGGCAGAGCTACCGTTGAGATGTGGCGGGTGGGCGGGTGCAGTATGGGGAGGATGCGTGATGAGGGAGTGGGGGTGAGGGTGAGAGGGCTCGTGCATACGGACGTCCCGGTCGGACTGACGGGGAACGTGGCGGTGGGACATGGTCGCCGTGAGGAGTAGAACGACGGGAGCGCACCAAGTTGTGGAGGTGACGAGGAGGGGAAGGGAAAGCTGTCAAATGCAGGCGGATAGTGATATATATATGAAAAACGCAGCAGGGAGAGGGGAGATCAGGGCCCTTGCACCCCAGTCGCACGATCAAAGACGATCAAGCAGCTGTGTGACAGATCTGAGATCACTCCATCTTCATCTCGCGTTGAATGTCAGATTTGAATATGCACCGATATAGCATGAACTTGTCGTTCCTTGCTGCCTCTATTTACGGCCACGTTGCCGTTGCCCGTCGCGGCTACTATACATTTTTCAACTGCCACAACATGTCCGCGCACGCATGTGGAGTCCCGTGGAAGCTTATCCAATCTTGGCTGTCCGTGAGTTAAAGAGCTTAACGGGAAACCCCTTTTGTCAACACCGCCATGTACTCCCTTCTGGCCTCTCCTGTCCACCGTCACCCTCTTCCAGAATCCCTTCGTGGATCATCACAGGAAGCCCCGGGAGTCGTCGCCTCAATCCCATTGCCACTCGTGGCCACCGTCACTCCTCTCGGCCCTGAGGCCAAGGCTTTATGTACGTACGACTTCACAATCCGGTCTGCACCTTGTCCTAATGCGCTCATTGCCGGCGAACCGTTCGGAACCATTACTAACATGCCTGCTGGCAAGTGTGAGATCTCGGAGGCGATAGCTTCGCCTCCTGACAATCGAGCGGCTTCCGAACTGCCGGTTTCAAGCTTCCTTTGATCAAATATCTCAGTCTAGGCCACCGTTTTCTCGTGATTGGCATTCGGAAAGCACGAGCTGTTTCCAGGGTCCGCTTATTCCACATCGGGTAACTGATCGTGCTAAGTACAAGGTACGCGTGTTATTCCTTTCTTGGCCTGCCGCACAACCATCATGATCATGTGAGATACTGTCAGAATGAATTACCCTATCAGAATGCAAATACGTGGTTCTGATATTTTGCAGCCCACTCTTTTGTCCGTGGATCTCGTTCCCATCAGCCCTGCGTAACGTGTGCAGCTTATCCCTGACAGTCCTAGTAGTTTGGCGAATGAAAGGTTTTTTTCGCACTCCGAACACGAGACAAACGCTCCATTGGAGGCAGAGCCACACGCGCGGACTTTGTCTACCGCCATCCCTGTGCGATCATACCATAACATCCATTTTGATAGCGTATTGTGATACGGCACGCGTTCTTTGTTCTGGAAGGAGCTCAAAGTTGGCAATGTTGCGTGGCATTCCTTGTCCCTTGTCTGGCTTTATGCCCGAGACACCCTTGCCGTTTTGCCTTACCCTTTCTATCACTTGCGACAAGTGACTCACAGACTATCCCGAATACAGCTCATATTCTGATGGGCCACTCTCGCAAATCACCGCCGAACCTGCACCGAGCCCTGGACAAGGTCAACACTTCGCCTAACTTGTCTGCCAGGGTGCAGTTCAAGTTGGTTATGCAATTAAGTAAGCATAGCCTGGTCATAGCTTCCATTTTTTGCTCCGAGACGCTTAACAACACTGCGGCAGGGCCCACGGGTCAAACTCAATTAAGGCTTGTGGGTTCCAGTTTGACTCGACAAACCTGCACGCTTCGTTGCAAGCACAGCGCCCGCCTAGGCTCGTCAAATGACTGAATCAATACGATTGCCAGCAGTTCCGCTCCAGTCGGTGGGATGCAAAGTCCTCAGTAGTTTATGACGAAGCGAGCGCCGAGATCCTGTGATCACCGCATCACCCCATTACCGTTCGCCAACTCAGATGTCATCGATAACCCTGCTACGGATTAATATTCCCCCATGCGGAGCAATCTCAGCCGCACAGTTGTCTAATTCAGCACTTTCGCGAAGGGATCGTCAGGATTATCCGGCCCGATATCAAATCCAGGCAAAACGCTCACCGTCGGAGGATATCGGATGTAGCATCGCTCGCTAAAATGGATACTGATATGCCCTGATATGCCATGTGGAAGCTTCTCTGCAAAGACGGCATGCAACGTTATCCCTTGACGACTCTACCTCAGGCCGTTGAGTGCTGTGATCGCGGCTAGCGCAAAAGGAATTTAAGGGGCCCCGCCACACCTTTCTGCAATGCGGATTTGAATGAATACTAGTAGCATTCCTTGTTCGGGATTCTCCCTTTGCGCAAGTCACGAGATGACGTGGGGAATAGTGGGGGTTCGACATTTAGGAGGCGCGAAAGCTGTTGGTGGTGTAGCTAATTCAGGACCACGGCAATCAGGCAATGATTCTTACGCCGTACGAAAATTGCTGGCAAGCCCGCAGCACGCATCGCTTGGCACCTGTTCGTCGCAGGTCGGAGATTGACATCCACCATGTAGTACATGCCAGTGGGGATACGTCGCAGGCCAGAAGACTGCACCCGCGCAGACCAACGGTAATAATAGTGGACAACGATCTCCGCGGGAAACGGCTGTATCCATGGTAGATGCAGGCCCACGTTGTGTCGAGCAACTTCTCCGAATCTGCGAATTGATGAATTGTAACGTGATCGTTTCCCAACTTTCCCTAAACCATGCGAGGGCTGATTGGACGAGCGGCATCGAAAAAGGAACATCAAGAGTCGTTCCTGTGCAGTGCCGAAACAAAAAAAAATTAATTTGAGCCTTGTTGTCGGGTTGGTGATCGAAGTGCTTCCTGCCAGATTCCTTATAGGAAGTGACCTCGATAATTGAAACATCCGTCCAACGGCGTACCGCTCGGGTGTTGTCACGAAGAGCAAAATTTGTACATATCTGCTGCGGGCGTTCGGAGAAACACCCCCGCGTTCTTAAAGGGGCACCAAATATAAATCAGCCTGACAATGCTGCCAAAGACAACAAGCTGAAAAAGATGCGCCACCAAAACACCGACTGCGATAGATTGTAGTCTCCATTCAAGGAGATCGATCAACCGGCACCACCTGTCGGGAAAGTCGTTCCGCGTGTGCCTCGTACGCTGGGAACCCGGAGGAGACACAAGGCCGCCATGAATGCGTTCCGAGCATGGCCGAAACGGTTCACTTGAATAACCGACGAAGTGAGGTCGTGAACGCTGAAAGTGGACAGGGTGAGAAGATCCGTGATTTGGCCGCACAAAAAAGCTACAAGGCATTGAGGAAGCATTCTAAATCCACAGAATGAGGTGTTTTGGCGCTCAAGATCCCTTCACACGGTTCGACCCATTTCTTCAACGTTCCGGTCAGCCCTGATTGTTTGCTCGTGTTTGTCTCCCATTCCAACTCGCCTCGTTCAGCAAGCCTCATCGAATCCGACTGTAATCACTTATACTAGCCATGACTCGTACGTTCCTACTAGCATTGTCGTCAAAATCCATGTGCTGATCTTTGATCAGGAGGCAACCAACGTGACATGGCCCGTGCAAAGGCGGCCAAGAAACAAGCAGCACTCGATAAATCAAAGCCAAAGGAAAGCAATACCACTCTTGCGAAACGTAAGGACGCGTAAGCATAAGTGGATATAGCTATCTTCTTTCTTCTCTCTCACTTGGCCGTTTTCGTATAGAGATGCTGAGATCCTACGTGCAAAGCAAAAGGCACGACCTCGTGTTTACCATCGATACGAGCATGAGGACTGACGTTTTTTTTTCCCAGAAAAACGATGAACAAAAGGCTGCCGCCGACGCCGCAGCACGAGCTGCGAAACCTAGTAAATAGCATCGGCAAGTGGCAGGTCCCTCGAGAGTCTGTCGTATCTCTCTGTTGTCGTGGGACAGTAGGTATTGGAGGATTCATTCGGTGGGAGCTTCTAGTCATACATCCTTGTTCTTCATTCGGCACCCAATATCACTTGTTTTTCTCTCCGAAATGCAGCTGTGGGCGATAAACAATAGTTTCGGTAATCTACCATGGCCATCCCCGCATCCCACGGACCGTGGATCTAATAGGGAGTTCGTGGAACTGGGCGGCCCATGCTCCTCAATCAGGGGAAATAAAGCCCTGCACCATTCCATGGGAACTTGCAGTGCGATATGGTAACTGTCAAGATTCCAGTTTCGGATCGCGAGAGATTATCTGACCAGAAATGTCTCGTTCTGGCCTCGGTGCTTCAAGGATACCCAGCATCACATCCCGGACTTTGCGGCGCTGCTTCTTCCACCGACCGGGCCAGCAGATGATGTAGCGGAAACTAGCGGCTCACATGGAGCGGGATCGATGGAGCCCCATAACACCGAATGGAGATGGCCAAGGTCACAGGGCTGATGGAGTCAGATGGACGGTCCCGCAGCAACTGTAGAGATCCGATTGCTTTTCGCTGCGCTAGACTTTCTTCTACCCCTCCCCGTACCTTACCAGACGCTCCCTCCAGTGACGAATAAGCTAAACTTGTCGTGACATGTGGCGAATGAAGTGCTCTTGCCGGGCTAAATATATACAAGTCAGTGCCTGCCATGGCAGGACGCAAAACCACTCGTCAAGTAAGTTTATCAACGCATGCACATCCAAGTTACATCGCAGTAGCCATCACTCAGGACACGGACTTGAAACGCAAGTTGGCATCATTCTGAGTTGCCGCTGCGACCTTAACGCCGCTCGAACGTGTCCTCGGGGAGATCCGCTCTCAACTCCCACCCTGCACCCACGTCCGGATCTCAATTCGGAGCGTTTGCGCAAAGTGAAAGCCCGATCATATCAGCTCGAGGTCTGGACAGCACATCATTTTCTCGCCTTCATAATCCAGGTGTCCGCAGTTGCGGCACGGTCTGGCGGGCGGCCCCTTTTTAAGCTGTCCTTGCGGCTTCATCTCTGTGCCTTACTGTCTGCCATCCATGTGAGGCTTGACAGCGACGGGGTTGACAGTGAAGGCGCGTCATGCTTGAGCCGTTGGCACGGATCTTGACAGTCGACAGCGACAACGTATATATTGCAAGCCGAGCACCACAAGGCACCCAAACCCACACTGCGCCACTTGATGTAGATGCTGACGTGCGTTTTCGAAACACGCCAACCCAAGCTTCGTCGCCAACGGTTTTGATCCCAGACAAACGCGCCGCAGAGTCACCGACTCATGAAAGCAAATCGATTACCGCCCCGTCGAGCACGGAACAACCGCTCCGTCGAACTCGGCCCTCCTATCGCCAAGCGAAATATAAGGACGAACCAGGCAAGTATGAATATGAAAGGCGCAGACCTAACCATTAAGTTCCAGGGCAACGAACCTTCACTTTACAAGGCAATTTCATACAGCCGTTTCATTCCCCAGAGGGCTAAATGATTTGATGGCGGCCGGCTCAAGGTTCAACAGAAGGCGTGGTTAACAGATTTCTATAGAGTTATCCATGTGATCCGAGTGGCTAAATGTGCAAGTAGGGCACGTCATTTCACTTTAATTGCCTGTCCGCCTTCCAACCGCCTTCGGCGAGGAGCATCTTCTGGGGAATCATCCGCCTTTCCCTTCTGATATATCCCCAAATTGGGATGTAATGGGAGATAAGGCTGTTGAAAGGATGGAACCGGCGCAACAGGATACGAAGTTGGCGAGGAAGGTGGCTGATGACGTGACCGGTATAACGACAGCAGCGTGTTGACAAACAGCGTGAGGAAGGAAAGTGACGTCAACGAGAACACCTATGGGCCGCCAGACAATTCAGTCCGGTAGAGCTGTGAGAACATTCATCATGGTATAGTACTTACCAGCGTTTTCCAGCTGATGGGTTCAACGAAACCATTCACGACTTCGGCAATGAGTTCAGCACCAATACGTGCTCTGCCAACTGTGGTTGGATCGCGATTCATGCAAGTTTCCCAAGCAGCGCATTGATGTGTCATCGCGGGAATTTGGTTAGTCTCGCAGTAGTTGTTCTTGTATTGAGCGGCGCAAACTCCGATCTCCTGTACGATATCTGATGTCGACCCCAATAAGCAGTGCTCGACCGCAGCTGTTGATATAGGAACATACCCATGGAATATTCCGAGATTCGATGTTCAACATCACGTTGAACTGTTAGAATGAATTGCACAAGCAAATACAGGAAGACCAGCACAAGGGCTAGGTTGAAGAAGAATTGGAGATAGCTATACCCCGTGAGATCCCATCTGCACCACATATATGTCCACAGACTTACCCGAGCAACACATATGGAGTATCGGATTGAGGAGCTGGGGCGGAGGGCATGTTGAGGGTGTAGTGATTTGACGTATTCTGTGTCAGGGGTCTGGCAATTCTGTCATCTTCACTGTCGTCTTCGCTTGCTTGTTCCGGATCTTCGTCATTCCTGCGAGAATGAGACAGGGCGCGTGCCTTCTGTCGTAACTTGAACACCCTTCTCAGACCACCCGTCGCCATAGCCCGACCATTTTCCTTTTCACCTTCTTCCGTTTTCGGAGGACTCAGGTCGGACATGTCCACATCGCGAAGCTCCAGAGCAGGAGGTTGAGGAAACGCTTTTTGGGGAGAGAAGTTTGGTGGTGGTGCCCACGGATATGGAGGATTCGTTTGGGGTGGAGGACTCTGGAAAATGAAAGGTACATTGCGGTTTTCGCCAAACATAGGAGTGAAGGGTGACGCGGGGAAGGCCGGGGATGCGGGGTTTAGGTCATTGAAGGGGCCTGGGGAGTCATCGTTTTGGATACACACACGCAGACACGCATGAGGGACATGGACACGTACGTTTTCGAGGTGAGTCTGGGTCATCAGCAGATGCTGCCCAGACTGGCTTTGTGCCGCTAGAAGGGCGAGACGTAAACTGAAAATCCATTGGCGCCTCCTTTGACCTGTGGTGCGCGTCCATCACGCTGAGAGTCAACTCGAACAGAGTGAGAACGCGTGCCACAAACTTTCTGCGCGTACCAAGTCACGTGGCCAATAAACACCTTGTCTTTCCCCGCATCGACCGTAGAATGTTCAGCAGCGCGTGGAGAACGGCCAGCAAGCAGTCGCTTCATTATGCCAGGCAATCGACTCGCCGTTTTCATCCCCTTGCCACAAGCTGGAACGCGCCGTTAGCGAACCTCGTGCCCATTGTGATTGAGCAGACTGTGAGTCCAACTCGCTGCTTTCACGCAGGATTCCTCATTCCTGGCCTTGCACACTCAGGGTCGTGGCGAGCGATCGTATGATATATTTTCTCGACTCCTGCGTGAGCGAGTGATCATGCTATATGGACCCGTGAGGTTAACTCATCTTGATCCCCGTGGGCTAATGTCAACCATCGAATGGAACCCTCAGATCAGAGACACGGACTCGGCGTTGATCGTAGCCCAACTACTCTTTCTCGAAGCCGAAGAGACGTCAAAACCAATCCACTTCTACATTAACTCACCGGGTGGAAGTGTGACTGCAGGATTGGCTATTTATGACACTGTAAACGTCAAGGCTTGCATCTTGAGGATTTAAGTTGACGCGTTACAGATGCAGGTTTGTTTCATAATCCAAGGTATTCAGAAGAGAGATGATTCATTTCGTTGATTGCCAGTATGTTTCATCACCCATACACACTTACTGCGTTGGACAGGCGTGTTCCATGGGTTCCTTGCTACTTGCCGCAGGTCCGTCCCTCGGTCCAAAGGGTTTTGGATCATGATTGAGCATCTAGCAGGCGAAAAAGGAAAACGCCACTGTCTTCCAAACGCCAGCATCATGATTCATCGTAAGCTCAAGATTTGGCACTGCCATCCAATCAAACTCATTCTCCGCCTGTAGAACCATCTGGCGGGGCTTCTGGGCAAGCGTCCGATATAGCCATTCACGCTAGGGAAATCCTCCGCGTACGCCAACTGCTAACGGGTATTTATCAGCGGCATTGCGCCAAAGAAGGAGAAGGTGTGGCATTAGGGTTGGAACGTTTTGGTGCGACTGCCGTCTGCCTGGAGTTCGCTCCGAACTGAATCTTGTTCTTAGAGAAGGCGCTAGAACGCGACTACTTCATGACAGGTAAGGTTCTATTCATGCACGCAATTTATCGTCACGTTCACGTTGTGTAAAGCGCGAGAAGCCCTCGAATTTGGTATCGTGGATGGAATTTTGGAAAAGAGACCAGGTTCTGATTCGGACTCGCCCGTTTCATGAGTATGACCTATCATCCATAGAAGCTTAATGACTGCGTCGCGCTTTCTTTCGCGTTAGTGCCAATGCTATTCCCTCATCATACTTGACACGCGAAACCTAACCGCCTGAGAGAGCGAAGGAGCACCCCTGGGAAATTGTACTCGTAAGCTCCCACAGGTTGACTTGATCTGATCACACGTGTTCAGAGCTGCTGCGTGTGCACTCGTTGAGGGTGTCGGGACGCGAATCTCCGCTCCTAGAATTAACCCACACGTTTGGCACTAGAGGACCGGTGCTTCGGAATCGGATCGACCCAGCGAGGCCCCTCAAACTGCGGGGTTGCATTCCTGACTTTTCCTTTCTTGGAAGGGCCTGGTCCATTTCATGGATTGATGCGAGGTCCATTTTATTTACGCGATGGCGGCCTCGAACGTGTGCCGACCACGAAGCAGCTGCGCCCCACACGCCTTAAAGACCAAGCAATCACCTTGCACACTATCTCGGTGCCGGCCTGTGACCCCGGACAAATTGGTGAGCGCACCGCAGCGGCGCTGTTAATATCTATAGATTGCTGTGTTTCACTGATCTGTGGACCCAGATGGGTTTAGTCAGGGTTCACAGAACCAATCAAGATCCCGGAATGTTTTGTCGACCGTGTCAACGATGCGCTCTTTGCTTGCTTCCAGGTGGCACCGTAGTCTATATTTATATTAATTTCGCATGCATGCGGTTCGCCTTCATTCCACAGCGTCTATCAGCATACCCATACATCGAAGCCGTCTGTCGCCGATTGCGCGGGACAGGGAAGTCGTCTGAATGGCCGCGTTTAGGGCATCACCGACTTGTCCCCAATCATCCATCATTGCCCTTTTGATCGGCAACAATGCTCTCTGCTGTGGATGAACGAAAATTCCCGCAAGCGCCGCATGATTTTGCGCCAAGAGCATGGCGGGAGAACTTGAGCGTGCATTGTGATAGGTGATGCTGAATGCAGCAGCATTGCCGGTGTGCACGACTGCTTCATCAAGTCGTTTCCCTCATGTTTTTGACGTGTTTCGATCTCTCCATGCGCTTTAGCGCTTCTATTGCTTCGGCGAACCCACCAACCAGGGGTTGGGCAATCTCAGATTCGCCCGAATAGAAACCCCTTATCAGCCTTTCACCGAAATTCTCGCAAAGAATCTGTCTGGGTGGAGGTTCGCGCTATAAAACCTGCTCATCTGACTTCATTATTACCAAACGATCATGACAACTCGCACCTCTCCGGCCACATCTGTATCAGTGCCTTGAGCTTTCCCAACTTGTTACACACACATAAGTATGGGATCGCGGAACGAGTTCATTGCCGCTTTTCCGTGTTGCTGCGTTTAGACCACGCTCATCCTTGCTTCTCCGATCACGCCCGCCATGTGTCAGTGTCTTGTCTGAGAAACTCGAATGGGGATAGACCCATGACAGGGACGCTCAGATGGGTAGATGAAGAGCCTGCATGAGATACGGATTATTCGCCACACACGTCCACGCTCTGCCCTGCCCTCGTGTTTATATTACATTTGTTTTGATCTCCCCATCGCGCCGAGGGATGGTCCCTCGATCGTCCCCGCTCAGCCGTCGGATCAGGCATCGAGTTTGGAGGTATAAACAGGGGGAGCAATCGCACATCGATCTGCGTCTAGGCACTTTTATCGTGTATGACCCTTTGGGAATGGCGTGGTGGCCGCGGACGTTGGATCGAGACCCCTGTGGCCGAGTGGCGACAAGGTATGAATAGGATCAACGACAAGGCTACTCTACTACGCAATATGGCGTAGTGGTCTTGCGCGTTGCCACTGGACTGCGGCGACGATCGGCCGGAGATCCATCCGTCGCGGTGGCAAACGTTATTCCGGGGCTCATAACCTATTGGACATGGGCTATGAACCCCGGAATAGCGTCGTCATCGGACCTTTTTTTCATGGTCTGTCTCTTATCTTTTCGCCTTTTGAGGCAGATACACCCAAGCTGACGAATGGCACCGCCGCCATGTATACCAAACTGGCAATCATGTCCCGATGGTTCGTTATCGATCATACCACGAGACACTTATGTACGTTTTAAGAGCGTTCAAACCATGGCGTTCAAGGTTGGTGACGTTAAATCAACCGAGCACATGACACTTATAAGTAGTCTACGTTATCGAGATCCGGAGATGGAAACACGATAAGAACCACCGTCAGAAATAAAATAAAAATCGAAATTCACTACTCGGGGTTAGGCCCGAGTGGGTGACAGGGTGAATCGATCGGAAGAGGATCTGCACCAGGGAAACAACAACTGCTCCCCACCTCCTGCATGCACACGGAGGACATGCTGCTCCTCAGCGGCCGTTTGTGCTCGTGTTGTGCGTGGTGGTTTTACCCTTGGCTTATCCCTTCTTGTTCCCACCGCTGTTCCACCGCTGTTCCACGAGTTGACCGCGATCGCGCCGCATCGGCAGTGTCGTCAGGCTTCAGCCATCGCCACCAGTTGAATGGTCACTAAGCGTAACCATGATCGTTCTGGATATATAACACGCTCAACAAGAAGGGTGCAAACGTACGTATAGCATAATTAATAGATCCACAGGCTGAACAATTAAACCTAAACCAGGGTGGGTCCACAGCAGTATCGATTATCGAGATCGTGTACATGATGCGTTCAGTTGATCAAGTCCGCAGTAGGCCATCATCCCTTTAAAAACTTTGAAGAAAGGAAGTTTGGTTAGACTGTGACGTAGTCTGAATTCGAGAACTCAGTCACCTTTTGATGATTCAGGACCGCCTGGAAATGCTGGGATGTCGAGAAACAACTCTGCCGTATATTTCTCAAAATAGGCAACCACGTTCGATGGCCACCAACACCAAGAAAGCTTGATTAGGCGGGATCGCGTCCAGGTTCTTGGTGCTCGAAGATTTTGCAAAGGGGAAATTTGCGGCTACAAGATCCATCGACGATCTGTGGTCCATGAATGGTCGGAAGACCAGAAACAATCGACCAGGAGTGATGGATCTTCGAAGAAAGTGAAGAGTAACCCGTCCAGAACGAAGTGATGATATCCCTCGTTCGATGATATCCCTCGTTCTCGACATCCTGCGCAGCGCGACGGTGGGGTCGAGGGCTAACAAATCAAATTCAACGAGATAAGGGCGAGCGGAATAGGGGTGTATGCATAAGTCTCGAGGATTTCGTTACTTGACCCGTAGAATGGATCTGACGTCGATGCAGTGAGTTTTCGTGTTCGCCGGTGGTGCGGAATTGGCAAGGCCTGCCACCTTCGCCACCATCAGCAAGTTGGCCTGCAATGAGGCCAGCCTGACGTGACCGGTCCACCAACCAAAGGGAAGATGACGACAGATTGGTGGAATTCATGGCCGCTAAGAATGCAGACTATATGAAAGTCGCGAGACGATGTGCAAAACACTGGCGTTGGTTCATAGGAACGAAAGAACGTGTTCCTTTCGAACACGGACTGAATTGCACACCACTGCTCCTGGCAAGGATGATCTAGAATGTCGCTGATCATAGTCAGCGTCCAATATCTTGTCTGATAAGATTTCAAGCGCGGCAATGCGGACAAAACGCGGGGAACGGATGGCTGCAAACAAGCGAGACGGAAAGTGCAGAATGAATGAATATTCGAGAATAGGTTACAGTTTTCATCCACCAGGAGACACACAATAGTGCAGAGTGTGAAGGGAGTACATTGAATGTATTGGATTGGGGGTGAAAACACGGAGTACGGTTCAACAGCGACCGGCGCATGTCTATGAAGTACATGATTCGCATTTTGTTTTGACCATGAAGGATGCCAGCGTATCGATCTCGTTGACCATGTAGTCCTGAAAATGTCTCTCAGCCAAGGTCGCCAATAATGTATGAACCTCTGCAACGTCTGACAATATTGGTGTGCGAGTCTCATTTTCCTCCAGGAGGCGAGAACTACGCCTCCGACTCTGGTCTTTTGGATCCCTTCGTGGCCGATTCGCAGGTGTAGGGATGACGAGAGGGCTAAGGGCCCGAGAACTCTGAGGGATGGGTTCCAGGACGAATGCAGGGGTAGGTGGGTCGGCAAGGGTGAGCGGAGAGGGGTTTATGAGGGGTATGAGGTTGAAATGGGAGATATATCGATGGAGTGTGGTCATGGGTAAGCTTTTGAAGTCGATCTGGAGGTGACGGGGTGAGCCTACGCAGTCTTGTATGAAAAGCAAACATACGCTTGATTTGTCTTCTTCTGCGTCTATGCTAACGCCTGTCCTGTCCACCTTTCTGAGTGGTTCTACGCGTTTTCTCTTGACCCGTGGTTCCCCATCTGCTCTATCAACGGCGTGTCGTTTAGACGCGGTTGGTGGTCCGAAGTATGCTGCATCGTCGTTTGGCTTCTTTCTTGCCTGTGGGCGCGACCGCGAGCCGGAAGCCACGGCGCCGGAGACTGAGCCATTAGCAGACATGG
>MU130807.1:0-70643 GCA_015039435.1 Imleria badia
CGTAACTACATGAGTTTGTCAATTTGTTCATCTCTAGGCCAATAGAGAACGTACGTGGGGTCTGTGAAAAACATAATATCAGTGCCAGGCAGTATCTTGATATCATTGAGCGAGTTGAACTGTCTCCCGTAAAAGTTATCCAGCAGGACGGTAGTATTGAATGGTGGGCTGGGGTTCACGAGTACAACTAAAGGAGGTAGAAGAGCACATCCTGACGTGACAAAGAGAAGATTTCCCATGTATGGGCTCGTGCCTCCATTGACCATTTGTGCCGTGTCAGAAAGGTTTAACTGAGCCAAGTGTCAGCGATTCTCATCGTGTCTGTTGCAGATACTCACAGTCTGGATTTGTACGTTCACGCCGCCCGTAGTAGCAGCAAGCGCATTATCAATTTCTGTCATGTTGAGCATCGATACGACGCTGTTGTTGTACCAGCCATTATAGCCGAGAGGACCGCCATCGTTGCTGGAAAAGAATACGACGTCGAGGTCGGGCACGTAGATTGGTGCCTCGTGAGCAAAGGCAAAGCCTGGGTTCGACACGACAAGCCGAATAGTCGCATTCGGTCCTGTTATGTCGAGGGAGGAGGGATCGATGACTTGGATGAAGGGTGGCCCGGGGGTCGTGTTCGTGGGATTGAAACCCACGAACGATTCGTTCGTACGCCACTGAGCGTAGTCTGCACTCACGACATTGTATTCCAGGGGATTAATGTACTGAATTTGTTAACAATCTCCTCTCGTGAGCTTCGGCAGAGGACATACCACAGGGGCAAGGTGAGATTTGGGAAGGCAGCGGCCCTCGTCCTTGACACTGCCGCAATAGCAATTATCAACACGGCAAAAGCTGATACGGCCATCATCCAGGCTGAGAAAGGAACTCGTTTTTGCGGTGAAATCTTGTCGTCACTGTGTATGCCAAGTTGGCACAAAAGCTCGTACAACAAGTTCAGACTCACCCTCTCGAGATATTCCCGCTTTTATCTTGTGCTATAACCGACTTTGGGGCGCCGGGATCGGGCAGCCTCTTACAACCCTCCATTTCCAGGCTTGGGTCGCCTCACCACCACGAGGCAAGAGGGATCATGAGAAGCTGCACGGCTTCGAGAATTCTCACAAACGTGACAATTGGTGGAATACTTGATCTGTCTCTCAAGGAGTTTAGCGAACGGATCATCCCACACGCTCGCTGGGTCTAGAAACCTTCTCAGACTGACATGAATACGACTGGAACTCGCAAAGTCGGCGAGAGCGAATGCCAAAGGGATTCGTTGTGACTGGCCACCTTGGTTGAAATAGGCGACCAAGCACGTTTAATGAACACTCGAGATGTTAGGCCTGGGAAGGTTTCTGTGATTGCATTGACAACTACAGTACTAGTCAGTGCACCCTGAATATCGGGGTGACCTGAAGGTATATCGTATTCGTCAACAAAACAACAGACGTAATATTTTTTATACGTACTTGCCTCGCTGAGCTGTTGAAGTTGCACATACGACCTAGTACAACGCCTTTTTCGGACGATAGCTTCCAGCGTAGATGTAAGCATTAGGCTTGGCGGACATCAAAAAAAGGATCAGAATGCCCTTCACCGCCGGCTTCACAGTCTTGCGGTGGGCAAGCCAAGACGCTGGGATTCAGATCCATCCACTATAACAAAACGCGGGCCACATGGTAGGGAGTTTAGGTGTCTGCCATCACGTCGCAGTGTTCAAGTACGGCGAACTAACAGCTTTATGTCCGTCTCGGACATGCTGGATCTGATTGGTTGCTCATGGGATAATTCCAAGGATAAAAAAGTATCGTTACATACATGCTTTCAGATATGCCGTCCCCTGTACTTGACTCGGTGACTCCAGCGTTTACTACTAGCAGCGTGCCTGATTTCCAGTTAGTACGCAGCCAAGTCGATACCCTTCGCCTGAATGTTGGCTAGATATATCTTGTCTTCAGCTAAAATAAGCAGGCCTGACTTTGTGAAGATCATCTCCGCGGACGTGTTGTTTAAAAATAATTTGCCGATCAGAGTGCCCTCAGAGTTCCATACTTGTGTTCCATCCCCACACCCAGAATATACGTTGCCCTTCGTGTCCAGTTGGATGCCGTCTGGGATGCCAGAATCGCTGTACGCAAAGACACGACGATTTGTGAACGATTGGGTGACTGGGTCGACGTCATATTGGTAGCTGTTGCACAGTAAGGATAGCCGAGAACAAATGTGTCCAAGGAAGCTTACATTGTAGCAGGATGTGTCTGGTTGTTTCCAAACAAACCACTGACGAGTCCCGTGTCGGTCCTGAATAAATAATCGTGAATCCTCGCCGCAGATCAAGTCGAGATATCAGCATCCTACTTACACGAACGCAGTTTTGCCGTCTGGGGTAAAGGCGATCCCATTTGGGTGTACGAATTGGTCCGCGACAACTCGGACTTGACCAGTGGATGGATCGAAGCGATAGACCTGGGAAGGTAGCATCGGCTCCGGTCGGAAATCATACATCCAGCCGTATCTACATGAGTCTGTCAGACTTGTTTCATCTGCCTGGTCAACAGAAAACGTACGTGGGGTCTGTAAAAAACAAGATATCAGTGCCAGGCAGCACCTTGATATCGTTTAATGAGTTGAACTGCCTGCCGTAAAAGTTGTCAAGTAGGACGGTAGTATTGAATGGTGGGATGGGGTTCACGAGTACAACTGAAGGAGGAAGGAGGGCGCGTCCTGACGTAACAAAGAGAAGGTTTCCTTTGTATGGGCCAGTGCCTCCATTGACCATCTGTACAATGTCGGAGATATTTAACTGGCCAACTGTCAGCGATTCCCTCTTGATTGTGGACCCTACTCACAGTCTGGACTTGGAGGTTGACTCCGCTTGTAGTAACAGCAAGCACATTATCGATTTCCGTCATGTTAAGCACCGAGACAACGCTATTATTGTGCCAGTCACTATATCCAAAAGGACCGCCATCGTTGCTGGAGAAGAATACGACGTTGAGGTCAGGCACGTAGATTGGCGCTTCGTGAGCAAAAGCAAATCCTGGATGTGACGCGACAAGCCGGATGGTTGCATTTGGTCCTGTTACGTCGAGGAAGGAGGGATCAAAGATTTGGATCAAGGGTGGGGTTGCGTTCGTGGGGTTGAAACCAGCGAGAGAGTCGTTCTTACGCCACTGAGCATAATCTACACCCAAGACATTGTATTCGAGGGGATTAATGAACTGATTCTGTTAGAAACTTCTTCTCGCGAGCCTCAGGAAAGAATATAACATACCACAGCACCCGGGGGCAAGGTGAGATTTAGGGAGGTAGTGACCCTCGTCGTTGACGCTATCGCAATGGCAATTGTCAACACAACAAGAGCTGATACAACCATCGTCAGGTAGAAGGCTGAGAAACCAACTTGTTTTTGTGTTGAAATCTTGTCCTCCCTGCTCACACCAACTTCAAGTTGGTGCCAAAAGTAAATGCTCGTGCAAGTTCAGACTCACCGTCTTGAGACATCCCCGCCTTTACCTTGTGATATAGCCAACTTTTGGTCGCCGGGATCCTCCATTGCCAACCTTGAATCGCCTGGCGCGAGGCAAGACAGATCAAGGCTGAGAAGTTGCTCGACACCAAGAACGTGGGAATTGGAGGAATATCAGGCTCCTTCCGTCACCGTGGTGGTGTGGCCGCAAGTGAAGGGGAAACACATTATCCAAGCCCAGTAACCTTGGGAAGAGCTGCCAGTCCCGGCCAAGAATTCTTCATAGTGGTTCGGTCAACGAGGGGTCCAGTTCAATCCTCTCAGAAATTAGAATGGTCCCGTCGGAACTTTGCGCTCACAAGGCCCAGCCCAGTTGTTGACAATGTCGGGACTGCCTTCACTCTTCAGCTTGCTTAGACTTTACTCCCAGACTCTACTCGCGCGAAACACGTCCTGTCAGGCTGTTGGGGCCAGTCGGATGCCCTCTCTGAGCAAGTCCAATGATACCTTAATAGGTCACCAAAGGTCCGACGGCCAGTTGAGCGGTCCGATCCAATGGGCCAATGTCAACCTGTATTCGAGTCTCGTTGGCAGTTGAGCTCCAGCCGGTCCTGTTGCCAATGCGGATCGTGGTTACAATCCCACGATGGCATCTCAGGGTGGTCAAGCATTGCGCCAAACACGTGCATAGTGCCCAGAGCTACACCAACTTGGTGGACAGAGCTTGTCTCCAATAAACGCGTCGTCGGAGCTGATCCACGGAGAACGATAAGATTCACGCACGTTGGCTTCAGTATGACGTTGGAGGGGGTCCGGTATTGTTTGGGTCATCACAGACTGTCGAACGAGTCGGGAAAAACTGGAGAATAGCAGTGGCAGCATTGCCTTTCAATTATTCGAGGTGAGATCGACGATTTTGAGTTCATTTCAGTGCCACCAACCCATACTGAATGCATGTCAGGTCAATGCAAGTGCCCGGGTCGCTACCTGGCATTTTTCTTATGAAGCATGCACTGACGAAGCCTCGATCCTTGGGGGATGGTCGAGGGCTCGAGGTGGGGATTTTCTCTTCTGGACTTGTCTCTGCTGCTATTTTTCGGTAGTCAGTTCTCCCGGCAGACATTCTCTCCGGGAAGTATGATAATGGATGTGATATTGGGCTATTTCAGGCTGATGGATGTGTCTCAAGACTCTCAACGCATCAACTATGTATGTAAGTACTTACGTACACGCGATCCTATCGTCCAGGGTCCTCTTCCGTTGACCAGACTAAGTATCTTAGTCCATCTGTGCATGTAGCGTCGATTCTCGAACTCTTCCCGTTGGTCTGTAGTCACGTTGCGGTAAGCAACTCAGTTTCGCAAAGCTGGTTTCAACTTTTGCACACAGTTCACGCGCATGGTGGAACCTTCCGCCGGCATCAGCTGAACAACAAGACAAGTAAGTAGGTTACACTATCTACAAGCGGAGATAAATCCGGCCCATGATTGTGCCATGACGGCAACCGATGACGGTCAGTGGCTACGCCACCTGAGGATCATAAATACTGACTTGGTAGTAGCACACCCTTAACACCCCATTTTTTGGTCAGCCCACCTCCAGACCACAGGGTCATCTTTGATACATTAAAGCATCCTTCCGGTTTCCATGACATACGTTTGCCTTCATGCATAAAAACGAAGTCTTGAGCCCTGTGCGCATGCCGCGCTTTCTTCACTGAACATGTCCACTCAGCCTCAGACCGTTTTCTTCCTAGGAGCGACCGGTTACCTTAGCTCTCAATTTTTACTGTTGCTGAACGAAAAGCTTCCCCAGCTCCATATTGTCGCCCTGCTTCGTAACGCCACCTCGGCACGAAAGGAACAAGTACAGAAGGTGTACTCGAACATTAGCTTCGTCGAAGGTAGTCTCGACGCCGACGTTATCATTCAAGAACAAGTTGCAAAAGCTGACATAGTCATCAACTGTGCGAGTTCAGATCATCCTGCGAGCATCAAGTGTAAGTTCACTCGCCGCCTCTATGTATCTTAGAATGGACCAGGAAAAGCTAATTAGCTTGCAACTAGCGACACTCGCCGGACTCGAGACAAACTCGAAGAACAACCCAGGAAAGCCTCCCCTCTATATCCACGTGTCTGGCTGTGGTATCGTCAGCGATAATGCGAGGGGTGAACCTGTCGAGTATGTCAAGGAATGGTCAGACATCGGTTTGGATTTGAAACTGTGAGTAAAGAACGTCGCAAGGGCAATCGTCACCCTTGATCATCATCTGCACTTAGCTGCCCTCCGGAAAATACCCACCTCGATTCGGATATACCCGTGAGTCACTTGATGACTGGCAGGATAACAGCCTTTGATTCTGGAGGATAGATTGTAGAAGCGGGATCGCGTACTGAAAATCCGGTTCGCACGATCATCTACTTTCCAGCGCAGGTATGCCCCTTGAATTCGCCATGATCGCACATTTTGAACTGTGGCTGCCTGTAGATCTATGGCGTTGGTGAAGGTAAGCACGATACAGTTCACGACAACGGACGAAACCGAAATTGAACATGTTTCGAGGTATCCAAAAAACGACGTTGTGGCTCCGCATTTTCCTTGACCTGATCAAGAATGTTGGCTATGCTGGCACTTGGGGACCCGGCGCCAATGCAATGAATAACGTTCATGTCAAAGACTGCGCAATGGGTTTGTTCCTCATCCTCCAGGCAGCTCTGGAGGGTAGGGCTGACGAGGGTCCCGAGGGTCTCTGTAAGAGGAATGAGTTTGCGTCGACTTATCTATTGACGCCGGTGGTCTCCAGACTTTTCGGCAAGTATGGAGCCCAGAATCTCATACCGCGATTGGACCAAGGTCATGGGCGATGTGAGTGCTTTCGGAGGGTGGATCACTTGCTTGACTCATTCTCTCGAACAGTATCTGTACAGCAGGGGTATTATCAAACAGGGTGGTACCCGCCCGATGCCCGCTGAAGTTGTTGATCCTCTTGGCAACTGTAAGTCATGGTCATCTCAGTTGGGCTGTGTTTATCTCACCATCATGGGAGCAGATGGCTGGTCATTACTTGGCGGGAACTTCTTCGTGAAATCTGAGCGTCTTTACAAACTGGGTTGGGAACCAACCGAGACAAAGAAGTTGTCTCTCCTGGACAGTCTTCCTGGGGCTCTCGAGCAGGCTCTCAAAGAGTAAGCCGGAATGACCCGTTACCTTGCTTTTAGCGTGTATCAAGCGTGTATTCCATGACGTGTTGTATGTAGTGAATAGGTGACTTCCCGTCAGGATTTAGGGAAAGTTTTCTGTAAATTTGTCGCTATAATTAGTAGCAAAAGGACAGACATGTCCCAACTAGGAAGGAACCGCATGTGGCGCACGTCAAGCGTTGCCATCGAACACCGTCCGTAAATCCGGTACCCCCTAGTCTCGTGACCATCCGTTTGGTACCCCCCCTCCGTAAATGTCTGTAAAATGGATTTTAGCTTCCCCTTCCATTTTTGGCTCGCTTTGACGGCGCTTAGCTGTCGTCCCATCCTTTTTCAGCCATCCCATACTGCAGCTGACCCAGTCTAAGGCAACCGGTTGATCGTCTGTAAAATTTAGCGACTGTGCGACGGTTATCAGATTTACAGGAAGTATTCGCTGAACTTATCCGGAGTCAACTGAGCTCAAAACCGCAGCCGTCCGTATTTCCCTAAATCCTGACGGGAAGTCACCCAACTTGAATGTATACACAGAAGTGACAGAGCGAACATAAAACTTAGAGCAGATTGGGTTTACCGATCTCCTATGCCGCACCACACAATGGTCCATACCACAACAGCGTCCGAGTTACTTAAAATGTAGTTAGAGGTTAATCAATATAGAACGAATTTAGTATGTGCACATCAATTTCTCTTCTAAACGTTCATTCGGGATTTCATGTTGGGCTTGAGGTCGGGAGGTCGGGAGTCCTTGAGACCGTGTTACTGATAACGAGCCGTTGGCTTGGTGGTACGACATGTTCCGAAGGCATTTCCACGCCTCCTGCGAGGATTCCCACACGCATCATTGCTAAGAGCTGAACGTTTTGGAATCCATACACGCGCAGCATGGCAGATGGTAACACGATCAGAGAGACAACTAAACGTTGAATTAGGCTGACGCACGTTGTGAGCAGCGTGTGAGTGGGAATATATTCCTCCAAAAAATGCGGCCGTCATGTCCTTGCCGGAGTTCTGGACCAAGAGGGTTTTGCCCCCCGGATGGTGGTCCAGGAACAGAGATGCATCATGGATGAAACCTGACACCAGCAATAACGTGCGTAATTTTGACTCCTCTCGGACTGCAACATCCAGTCAGCACGGGAAAATGCTGCGGGACCTAGACACACAAGATTCCCACGTTACTACAGGGAGTTCCTCGGGTGGGACAGGCCAGGCTATTGAATCTTGAACACCCTTGAGGGTCTTCAGCTTCATAGTCAAAGCGCTCTTCTCGATCTCGTTGCTAGGAAACACCCGAAGATGGGAAGCCAGCCCAAGCAACTGGCATGTGGCGATGAACCACTTGGTCGGGTCGTACTGCCACCAGCGAAACGCGTTCCTGGTGACCGGGAGTCCGTCGCGTAAATGAATCGTGGATAACGGAACACGGAACATCTTACCGATAATCCATGGGGAACTGATGGTGAAAATTGTGGTATCCTTCGCCCATCGTGAGGATCGCGGATATGAGATGGTCGCGAGGGGAATGTTTGTCATCGTAGGGTGTGCTTCCAAAGTAGTGCGCGATGGAATTGATGCAGAACGTGCTCTGTCGTGGAAGTCAGAGTGATGATTCGTGTGAACTGAACGACATACGTGATGGCAAGCAGTCATGCGGAGTGCCCCAACGAAGTAAAACCCGCCTCGCCAATCCCCATAGAGCAAGCCGGGTATGCACATGGGGAGGACATAACCAACAACGGTCAAAATGACAAAGTACCAACGATGCTGCCATTGCACGAGTGGATCATTCTTGAGATCGGATACATCCGCAGGTCCTGGCCGGAGGTCTGTATCAAATATAACCCAGCCGATGTGGGTCCATAGTAAGCCTCTCTCTGAGTTGTAAGGATCGAAGTCGGTGTCGGTGTGTCGATGATGAGAACGATGGCGACGGGACCACCAGTAGCAGGACCCTTGGACCGCACTTGCACCCGCGAGAATGAGGAATACTTGAAGAGGGTAAGAAGCTACGTAGGATCTATGCGACCAAAGACGGTGATAACCTGTCAAAGAAGTATTTGTATTGACATCGACGTGGCGGTCTCCCGTAGCTCACCGGCAGTGATACCTTTGACGTCGGGGTGAGCGCTAATGAGTGAGCGCGAGAGCTCGGCAGGACATACCGAGCATGGAGTAGATATAATAAAGTGTGGTCCAAACGAGGGTGCCGGTGAGGATTGGCACTCGCAATAGACCATAGAGAGAGAGGGCAGGGGTGATCACCAGAACGGAGAGATTGAACCACCTCACACCAGTGACGGGGGGAAAGCCCTTTGGGAGGTAGTCGACGGCACGAACGCCAAACATGACTTGGCTGGAACTGACCAGCAGGACAGCGGGTAGAGGCGTCCGGCCAGATTACGATGGCGGATTGAGGTCGTCGGGGAATGTAGGTATGCATCGAAGATTTATATATCATCCGTCCACTGCCCATGCGTGAAAATATTGACACAAGACTTTCACCCGGTAGCTATCCAGGGCGATGATTTGTACTTGTTTGTCTTTCTTAGTTTCAGTCTTGTTGCGGTTCCCATTACGGTAGACTCGACCCGGAACCGCACAACTCACTGGACAAGGCCCACGGTAATTGTATACCGGATCACAACAAGAGCAGATCACTGGACTCAGAACTTAAAAATTATCTGGGCAGTCCGCGATTGTTCCTGACCGAGCTTCGGTATCGTCGTCTTCTGCTCTGCATCCTTGTCCGTCCACCCTTGCGATGACGCGCCTGTCGCTGCCTGTTGATCTTTATAGGCTCATGTTCGGTGCTGCGGATGGCGCCGTCGACGTTGTTGCGCATGGCACCATCTGCGCCGATGTGTCATGTGAATCGGGAATGCGTATCGTGGCGTTTCTAACTTCTCGTGACTCACCGTCTGTCGCACGTGTCTTTCTATTCAATCGTAAAGTACGTCTCCTCGTGTATGAACTCTAGTCGTTGATGCTCACGTTCGCAGAACCCTCAACCAAGGACTTGTACACGCCACCATCCCGTCCGACTTCGGCGGTGACCTCGTTATTAAAAGCATGTGCTCGCAAAATTACGGCAGCTGTGATGGAATGCGGAGCTTAGTACATAGCATCTGCCCATCTGAGTCGATTGGTACTTTGCATTGCGGTACATGCTCCAACATTGCACGGCCAAGGAAATCATACCAGGTATGTTATTTCTTGCTCCAGTGGCTGTGTCACTGGCCACGTTGAAATGCATACACGATCAGGGACGAAATTCAACTCGGGAAATGCGCACACGAGCGTCCTTGCTAAACGTCCGCTTCTTCCCTGCGGCGTGTGTCTGACCCTCGCTCCTGCTGTCACACGAGCGTCCTTGCTAAACGTCCGCTTCTTCCCTGCGGCGTGTGTCTGACCCTCGCTCCTGCTGTCACACGTGTGAACTTCAAGTAAGCAGGGGCCCCTCAGACGGGGCGCAAGAACCTGACTTTGCAAAACACTGCCAGTCATAATTGCGGCGCACGCGCACACACCATGAAGGGTGATTTCCACTGCTGCACATTTCATGTTGTACTCCCTGTATTTCTTCTTTCGCAGAGCGCGAAAGGCGCGAGTTTGTCCCGATTTCCTTTTTCAGCTCCATTCTTGCGTTCTTGCGTTATTGGTCGCCTCAATTTTATCAACGGTTTGCCCAATCGCATCACAAACAACTATGGTGTTTCGTGCTTGTGCGACGCCACCTACACAGGGGTTGCCACGGATGTGGCATTCAGAACTGAGGAAAAACAAGATTGGTCGCGGCCAAGGCTTGAATATAAAATGCTAAACGTGGGTCAGCCCAAGTCGGCACTTCCAAGTGCTAAACGTCAAATGACTGACAATTACCGGGCCGCCACATGCTGGCATGAGAAACCGTTCCGTACCGACAGCTCAAAGGTCGATGTGAAACAATAATAGCATCAATCAGTTCTTTTCGTTATCCCCTCTCGGATTCTTTCTTGGATCCAACCTTCAATTCAAATGACCTCCCGCTCTGGTTTTAACTTAAAGCTAGCCTTTGACTCAGGTCGCCGCGAAGAGAAGTCAACCTACTTAATATCGAAGTGCACACCGTGCCACACTAGTTCTCTCCCAAAGGATGCTTCTGGACATTGATTACATCTATGTCATAGGTTTGCTCAGACCGCTACGACCGCCAATATTTATTCACATGATCCGGTAGAGCAATGAGTCAATGAAACCTTAGTCTCTATCTTATCATTCCAACAGCTCCGTGGGTCAATTTAACATCTTACAGGAATGATTAAACCCGTTTCCAACGGCGTGTGCATGTTTGCCTCAGGTATCAATTGTGCCAGGCCCTGAATGGTCCTGGCTTGCTCAACGGAGTTCCTTTCAACCTTCCGCGCAATGGTTCCCGCATACTCGATCACTGAGCTTTGTCAACACTGAGAATATTGGGGCATACCCTCCTCAACAAGGTTTTCTGCCGTCCCGGGACAGGTGCGTTGCTTCGATTTATTGACCATTGCTCTTTAGCGTTTACATAGTGGTTTTCTAGTCCCTGTGTACCTTCGCAGTCGTTCGTTTATCTTTCGTTCCCGTCACTACTTGTCCGTTTCGCGTTGCTGTAAATATCTGAGGCATGTCCCCGTGACTCATTTTTGCTTACATTCTCGCGCTCTCCATCGCTGCGCAGTGGTCTCATTATCTAGATTGCGTCATCCGGTCTTCAGGGGTGCGCTGTGAATATAGGGGCATTCTTGCGGACCCCTTGACGTCCATCCCCCAGTAGCCAGCAATATTTGCTGACCCTTCCGCTTTCTGGCCGGTCGTTCGAAGTCTCTTTGTTTCTGTTCATTGCTCACATAGTATGCTTCCAAACCGCTCGGCTTCAATGGCGCTTACCACCTGAATTCCAGAACGAAATTAATTTCCCTCTCAGTCTTTCGCCCAACGATGATTTTTTCTGCCTTTGCTGTGTTGACAATTGCCATCGCGTTAGCGTCAACGACGAGGGCCGCTAACACCACGAATATCACTTTGCCCTCGGGTGCCGTGGTATGTTTCTACTGGAGCTCACGAGAAGAGACTGTTAACGAAATCAGTACATTAACCCACTCAATTACGACGTCGTGGGTGCAAACTACACTCAATGGCGTACGAACAACTCCCTCGTGGGTTTCAACCCCACGAACGCGACCCCACCCGTCATCCAAGTTTTCGATCCCTCCTTCCTCAACGTAACAGGAACGAATGCAACTATTCGAGTCGTCGCGTCCAACCCTGGCTTTGCTTTTGCTCACGAAGCGCCGATCTACGTACCTGATCTCGACGTTGTTTTCTTCTGCAGCAGGGCTGGCGGAAATCTCTCGTACAGTGGCTGGTACAATAATAGCGTCGTCTCCGTGATCAACGTGACGCAAGTCGACAGCGCCCTTGCTTCAAACGCAGGCGGAGCCAACGTACAAACTCAGACCGTAGGCAGGATTTACTATAATCACCGAGCGGGAGTCGCTCAAAGTTGTGCAGTTAAACCTTTCTGATACGGTTCAGATGGTCAATGGAGGCACTGGCCCATACAAAGGAAACCTTCTCTTTGTCACGTCAGGACGCGCCCTCCTTCCTCCTTCAGTTGTACTCGTGAACCCCAGCCCACCATACAATTCTACCGTCCTACTGGACAACTTTTACGGCAGACAGTTCAACTCATTGAACGATATCAAGATCCTGCCTGGCACTGATATTATGTATTTTACAGACCCCACGTATGTTCTCTATTGATCTGGGAGGAAAACAAAGCTGACAGACCTGATGCAGATACGGCTGGCTGCTTAAATTCCGTCCACAACCGATGTTACCTTCGCAGGTCTACCGCTTCGATCCATCCACTGGTCAAGTCCAAGTTGTCGCGGATCAATTCGTAAATCCAAATGGGATCGCCTTTACCCCAGACGGAAAAACTGCATTTGTGTAAGTCGGATATGATGACTTGGCTTAGTCTTTTGCGAGGGCTCACAAATAAATTGTCAGAACTGACACGGGTGCAGCTGGTGGGTACTACGGATACAACCAGACACTTCCCGCTACAGTGTGAGTTCCCTTGGAGCCTTGGATTCGTTGTGCTCAGGTATGCTTACTCTGTTACAGCTACCAGTATGACGTCGATCCGGTTACCCAGTCGTTCAGAAATCGTCGCGTCTTTGCTTACAGCGATTCTGGCATCCCGGACGGCATGCAACTCGACACGGCCGGGAATGTATATTCGGGATGTGGGGACGGAGTACACGTCTGGAACCCCCAGGGTACCCTCATTGGGAAATTCTTCATAAACAGCACGACTCCCGAGCTGATGTTCACGAACTCTGGCCTCTTGATTTTTGACGAGGAAAGGATTCTATTGGCCAACATCAAGGCACAGGGGATCAACTTGACCGCATACTAATTGAAGATCGGCCACAAGCAAGGTCAGATATTTTGTGTCCTTTGTCCGCAGATTCGACAAACCGGTGTTCGACAGAGTGGTATCTGTTCTCTATTTGATTTTGGTAAATAACGCCTGAAACAAAATGTTTTTGCACGTTGAATATGCGAGGTTCTTATCGTCGGAAAGGGTGATTTCCGGTGTCGTGTCGCAGTGTGTCGCAGGTGAGCAATTATGGATGCCTAAGTTTACGCGCTGGTGAGTGAGTCGCTCGGGGACACGCGGGATGGCGTATACTCATGCAGTGGCCGAGTAATTGTGCTCGCTCCTGCATTGCCAGCTGACATTCTCCACAGGGAGCACTGTGTGACGAACGGGATGAGCTATTTCTGCTTTTCGCGAAGCGCGCCCACAGCGAGTAGCACTGGGAATATCCATGATCATCGTGATCCAATCTTCGAGGTGCGACTGCCGTGCCGCATCGAGCGACGTCGAATACTAGCATGACATCTGCCTCAAATCTGGCAGAACACATCGTCTGCTTCGTATGGAATGCATAGCCCGAAGGAAGGAAGATTTGAAACGCTTGCGCTCGGCGATCTGCAGGCCATTGACAGTTCCGACGAGTCCCAAATCGGACAGGAATGCCCGGCCCCGCAACGCTGCCAGCGTGACAACAATCTTTTAAACCCACTATCGTGCGCTCCGGGCGCTCATTAATCATCTGACCACTTTACCATTTCGGCGGGCGTTACGATGGACATTCGGAAAGCAGTCGAGATGATCACCTTCACTGGGCCGCGGTCCGGCCCCCGGCCCCCAGATCGCATTTCTGACGATCGACTCTCAGTCTCGGAGTCTCAGAACTCAGGTTGCTCTGAGTCAATTGGCAAGGTTTTATTTCGATACGCCGAAATGAGATAAATCCGTCCGGTGAGCACTCGAGATAGGTAAAGGGGATTTGAAAGACATCTGAGCGCGACCCTAGGAGTACCATTAACAGTCGGCGCAGGCAGAGACGACTGAGATCGTACGTCATCTCCCGTTTATCGCGCTGGGGTTCGAGAAACGACGACACACCGTGTATGCAATAAGGATGCCGTCAGAATGAGAACGGACCAGGTGTGTGTGGGTAGCCGGACGAAACTTGGACGAAACAGTAAGTCCGAGGTTCTGACACTTGGTACGAGAACTACCCGGTGATGGTGGCATTACGCCGTAGCAACGTTGCGCCTTGGTCACAAACAAAGGTAAATACTTCTGTTGCCGTAAGCCAGGCAGGGGATCCCTACTACAGCCTCTAGAAAGTGCTTAAGCTTGAATTTTTTGGACTCGGTAAGCATGTGGTATGATCCATCTGCTTGAGAGATGGATCAAGTCAGGCTGAAAATCCAACTCGAAGCTGATACCCCAAATCCAATTACGAGAAATCCCGAAACCACGGCGTTCTTGACATCATGATCTATTTGACCCCAGGGTTGCTGCCACTAGAGGTTTTTGAGCGGCTGACCGACCCCAGTGTCTGCCACCAGAGGTCCAGGCTATTAAAGTGGGGCGAGTCTCGAGAAGCTCGGTCGGACTCAGACACTTCTTCGCCTCTTTTGCGCCAACTCGAAGTAGGTTCTCTCCTCAGCACTTTACCCAACCATGGCCGTATCCACCTCGGCGGCTTTGGCAATTGCTCTTGCGGTAGCTTCTACGACAACCGCAGCTACCTCCCCGGATCTCACCTTGCCCCCGGGTGCTGTGGTATGTTCTCTCCTGGCGCACCCGAGAGGAAATTGTTAACAAACTCAGTACATTGATCCCCTCGATTACAATGTCGTGGGCGCCAACTACGCTCAATGGCGCACGAACGACTCTTTCACCGTGGCCTTCAACCCCACAAACACGACCGCACCCTTCATCCAAGTATTTGACCCCTCCTTCCTCAGCATAACCGGATTGAATGCAACTATTCGGCTCGTCGCGTCGCACCCAGGCTTTGCCGTTGCTCACGAAGCGCCGATCTACGTGCCTGACCTCAACGTTGTCTTCTTCGCAAGTAACGCTGGCGGAACCCTTGGATACAGTGGCTGGTACAACAATAGCGTCGTCTCCATGATCAACGTAACGCAAGTCGACAATGCGCTCGCTACCACCCCAGGCGGAGCCGACGTGCCAATCCAGACTGTGAGTATGACTTCCTATGTTCACCAGAAGCGGATCGCTGACAGTCGTCCAGTTAAACCTTTCCGACACGGTACAAATGGTCAACGGAGGCACAGGCCCATACAAGGGAAATCTTCTCTTTGTCACTTCAGGACGCGCCCTCCTTCCTCCTTCGGTTGTACTCGTGAACCCCAACCCGCCATACAATACTACCGTCCTTCTGGACAACTTCTACGGCAGACAGTTCAACTCACTGAACGATATCAAGATCCTGCCTGGCACTAATGTCGTGTTTTTCACAGACCCCAGGTAAGTTCTCCATTGACTTTGGAGGGGGCCGGAGTTGACGGAATTGTAGCTACGGCTACCTGAACGGATTCCGTCCCGAACCCATGTTACCTTCGCAGGTCTACCGTTTCGATCCATCGACTGGTCAAGTTCGAGTTGTCGCGGATCAATTCGTAAACCCAAATGGGATCGCCTTTACCCAAGACGGTAAAACTGCGTTCGTGTAAGTAGGATGCTGATATTTCAGCTTCGAGGGCTGACAAATATAATGTCAGGACCGACACGGGTGCAGCCGGTGGGTTTTTGGGAAACAACATGACACATCCCGCTACAATGTAAGTTCCCTTGGAGTGTTTGCTCGTTTGTTTTGGTATGCTTACGGTGAGCTGCAACAGCTACCAGTATGACGTCGATCCAGTGACCCAATCGTTCAAGAACCGTCGTGTCTTTGCTTACAGCGACTCCGGGATCCCCGACGGCATCCAACTTGACACGGCGGGCAACGTGTATTCGGGGTGTGGGGATGGAATACACGTGTGGAACCCCGAGGGTACCCTCATTGGAAAATTCTTCCTAAACACCACGACGGCGGAGCTGATGTTCACGGAGTCTGGCCTACTGATTCTTGTTGAAGAAAGTATATATCTGGCCAACATCCAGGCACAGGGCATCGATTTGGCTGCGCAGTAGTGGTTGGGAGATCGGACACGTGCGCTGCTACTAGCCCTAGGCCTCGGAATGTGTATACGTTTTACTGAGTACTGGTGGCGATTGATTGGCTCGGAATTTCTATCTGATTCACGCGTGTATTGTTCTGCCAGAAGCTATAGTAAGCCCACTTCAACACGTGTGTTCGGGATTAGACAGGAGCATGGCATTCCAAGTACATCCGCAACCGAGGGACAGCGGTGGGTATTTGGAGGAACGGCCCTCAGGGGGACTGAATCTCAAACATACATAGTCAACGTGGCTTTTCATGAAGTGTTGACGATGTACACCTCTGCAGATGGCCAACGTGTGCCCGGAAGATCACTGAGTCATCGAAAGTCGCAGAGTGATCCAGGACACTCATATGTGACCCCACCGTACACCGTACAATGGCCACCGCCAGCGCGCCAAACCACGGGAATGCCCTACCCGCGGTCTCCCTCTCGTAGCTCCTCCGTCGAGCGCGCCGGAGACCTGATCCTGCACCCTGCGGGATCACTCCTCGCACAGTACCGATCATCCAACTCACCCAGTGGGACGACTCCACCGACGCCTGGACCGCTTTCCCCGAGGTCCCCGTCACCTCGGCGTTTTGGGTACCAACGAAGCTCTTCCAGGCAAGGCAGTATCAGGGCGCCACAGGGTTCTGGTCCGTTTATCAAGGACGTCCCCCAACCACCCCGTTTAGCGCTCAATGTTTCCACCACGATCACGGCGCCACATTCTCTTCCGCCTACTGGTGACTGGGGACAAGGACAAGGCATGGCTCAGAGTCCACCCACACCCGCGGTATTTCACAGTTCGGGCACGCAGCGCCATGGATGGGCCGCCCATACCGTCTACCAACCATCTGCAAGCGCCTACCACCAGAGTGCGAGTGCGACGCACCTTTCGCACCATCATTCTACCCATCATCCGAGACCCACCACTACGCATCACGTCGTCCACCCTCGTTCCCGGTCCCGACCTCCGAGTGCCGCATCGCATCGGTATGCATCGAGCATCACGCCCCCCGTGTATGGTCACGGCGGAAGCTCCAATGCCTCGCCCACCTCCGAGCCGCTGGACGATGGCATTCCTTCTCAGAGGAATCACCATACAGCATCGCCGCCCCCTGGCATGTCTAGTGCCTCTTATTTTCAAGGTACCGGGTCTGCCCACATGCCCTCGCCTCATAGATCGCGATCGCACACGCGCGTTCCTACGCCCGGCATACCTGGAACCACCGCGACGCCACAGCCAGCGCACGAGCTAAAGGAAGCTTCGTCGATTCCTCCGGCACCGCCCCTTGCTGCGAACCAGATCTATCGCAGCACGCACCGACCAGCGCTGCCCGCAAACTATGACGGTCAGACGCAGACACGTTATGTGAACATGTTGCTCGCACTGGACGATATCTCGCCGCTCTTCAACATTCTCGCCTCGTTCTTCACCTGGATCATGCTTGCCGGGTTCGTGCTCTTGCCGGGCACGTTCGCGTCATGGAAGAATGAGCCAGCGGGATCCGCTGAGCGTTATATTCTGAACTTGGTCGACAATCTCTCATTGTGAGTCCATTATTTGGATGACACCATCTTCATTAACATGGATCAAGGTATGTCATTGCATTTCTTTGCACAGGTATCGGGGTATGTGGAATGATCTGGCTGTGGTGGAGATGGCAGGGAAATTATATCTGGCTTACGAACCGAATCTTCATGTGAGTTGCACACCGTTGAAAGGGTAGCTTCTCCTCACGTTTCCGACCCAAGCCCTGGATTCCTCAACTCCGTTGCCGGGGTCATCTCCACCTTGTCGAGTATCTACGGCGCACAGGGCGGAGTGTTTGGCAAGACGGAGAACTCGGCAATCATCGTTACCAGCGCGCTGTCGTTGATCTGTGGGACGTTGTTTCTAGTGTATGAATATTGGTTTATACGAAATCTCAAGTTGGAACACGATCATGAAGTGGGGGTTGAACTGCCAGGAGAATTTGGAGAGGGCATCTTGGGAGAGAAGAGGGACGGTCGGGATAGAGAGTGAAAAGAGTAGCCACGGACTATTTGGGGATCATTTCCCAAATCATATACGAGCGCGAACGGTTAAGCGAACCGTCATTTCGCGAAAAATTACAATGTTTGATCGGAAACACAACGTGAACGGAATACCTGTGCGGAAGTGTTAATAAAGAACGTGGAAGGCTACTTGCTTCCCGGAACAGCATCAAGGACACGAGTTCGCCGTGCGCCGAGGAGACATCCAGACCTCGAGGCCATGCGGCGGTGTTAGGAATTGCATAGGAACATGAAGCGGCCATGAAACAATGACTTTCGGAAGTGAACCGCGGACGTCAGGACAAAGGGATAGGGTGTGGATTGTATTATTGTAACAAACAAATGTCATTATGAAACGCTCAGCAGCTGGGACACCTTGGAGGCCACTTCCGAAGAAGAGAGATCGTCCAGCTCAACGTGCTTCTCTACACCGCGCTCTGCGAACATACATTAGCACAGCCATCAACACGCGCGCACGGAAGGGCACGGCACGCACCAAACCGAGCAAACACGCGTGCGGGGGTGCCAGTGGCCTCCCTGATTAGTACGGGCAGGTCTGGGTTGTGTTTCTTGATGACGGGGTACTCGGACACAACAAATTGGCTGTGATGGTGATTGGCGTTAGCAGTCGCGCAAAAAAGAGCCCTTGTCGGCGCACCGGGTGCCCGCAGATGCCTGTGCCGATTGGCAGCACAGGACACGGATCTCGCGGAGTGCTGGGTTCAGTGCCTTTGCAAACGAGGACATGGCGGAGATGACGAAGAGTGGTTTGAGAGTATTACATAATATAGCGTGTGGAATGGGAAACAGAAACTCGGGCTCTTCGTCGTCCTCCAAGGCTGCCCGCTGCAGTTCCCGCCCGCGACACTTTCTCCACACCGCCATGGACGACGAGCAGAAGCAACAACAGGAAGACTGGCTCAACAGTCGCAAGAACAGACTCCCTTCCTTCACAGAGGTCCTCTCCAGACGGACAAGACCGCCAGTGGACTTGTTCATGTTCTAGTTCGTTTCCCCTTTGCCTCTCACACCGAGTCGCGCGTTGACGTTTCGTAGTCTATTTCTTCAGCGCGAGGGTGCAGAAGACATATTAGATTTTTGGCTCGACGTTCAACAGCACGAGAACCTCTGCAGGGCCTACTTCAAGGACGTTCGCAAGTCCGGACGGACCATCAAAGAAGACTGGCCCCAGTATTGGGACTATGCCCGCCGCCGTGGCTCAATATATGGAACAGTCGTTGGACTCCAGCCGAACCCGGGGAAGCGAAGTACAACCAGCACGGCGGAAATGCTGAACGACCAAGAAAAACAAACCCTTGTTGCCAATGACGAGAAACGTAGCGGTGGTCGCTCAACCAGCCCCCGTCCACGGACCCCTGGAGTTGACAAGGATCGAATCGCGTCCGCGTCCCCCTCTGCTGCCGAATACGACCCACCTCGTTCGACAACCCCGTTCTCACTTTCAGGACGCACACCCACACTATTCAACCTGCGACGAGCCTCACGTGCCCCTACGATCATTCCCCGTTCTGCTGCTATTACACGTATGGACCTCGTTGCGTCTGCGGAGCGCATCTATCTCCGATATCTCTCCCCCGCAGGTACCGTCGGATCTCCCGAAAATCATGAGATATATCTTCCTCCTGCCCTGCGTATACACTCTTTCCCATTGAGCAGCACTCAGGAGCCCGCGTCGCAGAGTGAGCAGAACATGTTGGCACACATTCCCGATATGTTCCACGCACAAAAGGAGTATTGCTTCCGCGCTATGGAACAAGACGCATTCCCGCGCTTCCTGAGAGCAAAGGCTTTCGGCAATTTAACCCCCCTATCTGCCCTTGTTCGGCTCGTGTTGGGTTTGCTCATTCTCTGGATCGGGCTGGCTACCGCGTTTTCCCTCATTTTCCTCGATGTACAACCAAAATCCAAACGCTTCTTTGTGAGTCCCTTTCCGAAAAATACCGTTGTCATCATTCTAACAGTTTTTCCCATAGCTTTTCCTCCCTTTCACGTTCGCCATCCTTTTCCTCATTTCACATCAATACGAGCTTGATCCCATCCTCGTGTTCCTGGGCCAATCGGAATCAACCCCTTTCCGCACGCTTACGATCCGCGAACCTTACGTGAAGAAGCTGCTCCTTGGCCGTGCCATCTGGGTTACCACGCTCGTCGCGATCTGCGTGACGGCGTTGACCCTGATATTCTGGGCTGTTCCAGGCCATCGATTGTGATTTTTATAGTCGCGCAGTAGTTTTGTGATGCCAACTCGGGATGGAAGCGGACGCGTGTACAGGCTGTGAGCAGGGACTGGGTGTGGATTTGAACTTGACCTAACGTTGACTCCACTGGATCATCTCACCCGCCAGAACTACCTTTTTTTCTTATTCCCTTATCTAGTTATTCCACTATCCCCCTTTGCCCACCTTTTATACTATCTTAATTCTTTCGTCTTCCTGTACGTCCATTCTCGTCGTTTTGCTCCACCGTTGTTTTGGGTTTCTCATACTTTCTTGTTACCCAGGTGCATTTACATACCCCGTCATCTCTTCCGCCCCTGCCGCGCACAATAGGCACCACCAAGCTACATCGTTATGCTGTCCCACTCGTTTTGTTGGAAGCTCCCGTAGACTTCCTCTGGAACCAAATCCTTATTTTTTACGACTTGTCATTGACATTCCTCCCGGTTCTTGTTCGTCTATTGTGCTGGCAGAGAGTGCGTGCGTTTAGAAATTCAATGTATTTCCATGACGTCAGGCGTGGTCATGCAACGGGAACCACTGGCAAGGAAACATTCGCAACCGCTTGTGCCTCAAATTGGTTCCAAGTTTCATCCATTCAATGACGGTGTGCTTCCCACATCATGCCAGCTTCTTGACCCTTTTTTTCGGTTGCGGATTCAGGGGCGCTTGGGGGCGTTCCCAGAGTCAGACCCACTCTGGGTCCGTTGGACGTGCTGATAGGGAACTAGGAGAAAATGCTTCCATTTAATCCCGCTATCGGGCCTTTCAGACACATAGTGCGTGGATTGCAGGTGACGTGCGTGACCAAAGAGAACGGGATCATATTCTGTGCTCGGGACGCAGAGCCGTCACCTTGGATTCCCACTGGCAGAGCACAGATACGAACAACCACGATCCATTCAACGACTAAAGCAAAAAGTACGCCAGGTACCCAGAAAACAAAAGGGTGTCCAACGTTCCAAGTCGTTGGCACAATTAGATAAGAATTCCGTTTGTGTAACTCTTTCGAACCCCCCGCGCCAGCCGCTAGTTGACAGTCAAACTGTAAGCCTTGCTAAAAGGGTAGAAAACGCGTGAATGTAACCGAACAAGCAAGGCCATGACGACACGTACGTGGTGAAAGTGGCGCTTCCAGATGTCGCCTCCGACCCGGCTTGTGCGGTCACGAGGTACTCCCATGAAGAGATATATTGATTGTCAATCAGGTACTATATAACCCAAGCAATTTAAAAGACGGAATCGACATGTGTGCAGCCAGGAGCCCTTACTGTGAAAAATTGGTAGATGTCACCGCTGAAGTCCTTGATGTCACCGTCCACGGGAAGGAACGAGACAACCTTGTTGTAGCCATTGGTGCCCAAATACAAGTTCCTGAGGGACATTAGTTTACCGTGCGAACACCTCAGAAAGTGGCTTGCCAAGCGTGACCAGCGAGATCGAGATTTGTCGCGACAGGGACTGCCAGGCCATATTGATTATAGTTGTAACTTATAGGCCCCGCGTTCAAATTAGCGAGCCAGATCATGACCTCGCACACGTTAGAACCGCCAGGGCTGTAGGAAGTGAACAGATCATAGGCAACATCAGCCACGACCAGGTCGGATCCGGAGCTAGTCAGAGACCACTTCCAGGTCGACTACAACATCATCGACATGAGTGGGAAGACACAAAAGACGACCTGCGACACGAAACGCACCGGCATGCTGCTAATCGCACTGAGTTGCTGGTTGATCCCCTCGTCGAGCTGGATGTTGGAGAAGCTCTTGATGTCATGGCCACCCTCAGCCCACGTCCACTGTGTGAACCATTTCACGCTTTGGTCACGGACGGATTTGAGGGTAGAGCACTGCTCTCCAGTGGTGGTATTATCCATGCCCCACAGGTTGTTCAATAGGGAGTACGAGCCATATGATAACGAATCGAACTTGCCGCAGACCATGTTGGCCCGACGCTCCAGAGGGGAGGCAAAAACGAGTGGAAGGAGTAAAAGGAGTGTAAGCCCAGAGATCATCGGGAATGAATGTTGTGTCACGAAAGAGAGATATCAAGCTGCTGCTTAAGTATCTCGACAGAAAGACGCGTGGTCCATAGTGGAGCTTTTTGGAAGCGATGACCGCATGCTGGGCACAAAATTGCAGAGAAACTCTGACTCGCGGAATCATAACTGCGAGCCATGTAGACAATATCAGTCACCTAGATACGGCAGTTTCATCATTCGTGTCCGAACTGTCCCGAATTGTCGCTCTTGGGTCGAGGCTAATTGGAGGCTTCGCTATGGAAGGGCTAGTTTCAGCAAGATATGAAACTGTTATCAGACGGATGTGTCACAAACCGAGGAATGTCAAGGGAATTCGCCCAGGAATGTCTTACCTCATACGTAGGAGGATTTCTCCATTCCAGGGCGTCAAATTGCGGTCACTGCAGCATGACGGTGACCAAGCACGCGGTGACGCAAAGAAGCTATCGCAGTAACGCCGCTGAACTCTTGGCTACGAGAACACTCATGGTAGCGGGACGCCCATGCCCACGTAGACCTGTGCGATCGTATCTCAGCTGGCTCATCTTTCGGTAACTCATGGCAAAATGTACTGGCACCTGTCACCGCGTACTATCACCAGGCACCCTGAAAGTTGCCGCCAGCCTATTATGCAGTCCACGAGTTCTTGAACATACAATTTGGAGCATGATATTCATCAGGCTCCAACCCCACCTATGAGTTCGAGTGCCAGTGTGAGTGGGCGATATACTAGGACATGGGTGTCGTAATTCAAGTGAAATGATCCATCATTCAGACACCGCAGTTTGAAACCTTGTCCCCCCTCGCATACTTACTACTCGCTCTGTTCCCTGGGTGTATTTGCCAGGAACCAAGCTGAAACGTTGCTGATCGATTGATCATAAAACATCATGATGGCAACCTGGTGGCCGGGCACAGTGGTCGACCTGAAGTACTCTTGAAGTCCGCCGGCAAAGAGAGACCCATCTAGACATCGTCCATGTATTGCGAGATGGCTTTACTAACTCTAGCCTTCGGATTTTGATCAGCCGTGTACCACTCGAGTCTTGCAGCAAATGAACCATGACGTGTTTTTCCAGCCCATGCCAAATGCCTCTTCACACCTGGTTCGACTTTAGTCGCGGAAACCTTCCTATCACCATTTCGATCGCCGTGTGACGCGTGACAAGGTCTTTAATTCCTCATCAGCCTGTGTGACGCCCAAAATTTTCGTCTTTTCGTCTCAAATGAATTTGGTAGTCCAATCTCTGTCTTGTTTAAATGTCAACTTTTCTATCGACAATGCTTACTATGGCTGCTACTGCAGTAGCAGCTCTGCTTCCTAATCCGACCATATCAATCCTACAATTCCTCTACTTTCCCCTTCCTCCAAATCCAGCCGCCCGATTCAGCTCTGAACAGCCCAATGTCAAAGATCTTCAACTGATTTAAATGATACCCCTTCCCCCTTCTGATGTTGTCATCAACTCGAGCTGAAGTTGTTAGCTGAGGACGACGAATTGCGTCAGCACCCACAACAAGTCCAGAATGCACCAGAGGACTGACCTGAACCACCAGCACCACCTGACGACACCACAAAACGTACGAACAAACCCCCGAACGTGTTTGAGGGGGAGAGAAGCACGTTCAAGTTAGCGAGCTGTGAAGAACTACCAGAGGCAATGCGCACACGTGGGCAGCATCAAGACATAGCGAGGACACCAGGAATAAGCCGAAGAAGCTGCGGGACGCATAGGTACACATCAGAAAACGCTTGGAGCGAGAGGGTGAAGAAGACTCGCATGGAGAGGCTCCAGACAGGTTGAACGAGCCGGGCTGCAAGACGGCTACACCAGGCGACTACCATGGCGACCCAGAACGTCCCAAATGCGAAGGAAGCGAGCGCGTCGATGAAACGAACGCGCCACGGCGAGATGGAGGGCCAGGACGCCATGAGGAGGAGCTAGAGGCGTCGGGAGATGTCGAGGGTGATCGGAACCGTCAAAAAGATGGCAACAGCATCGAAATCGATGGAATATGCCACAGAAGCGACTGGAACGATGGCGACGTCGAAACGAATGCACCGAGTCCAGGTCATAGAGGCCATAGAGACAAGTCGAGAGCCGTCGAGAGCGATTGGAGCCGACAAAAGGCTGTCGACGATGGCGAATACGATATAAATGATGGCGGAACGGACGGCGCAACGAATGGCACGCGCCACGACTCGAAACGAGCTCGCTAGCTGAAGAACGGACAGGTCAGCACGGATAACACGAGCGCACAAGGGCAGACGTACGGTCACGTACCTGAGGCGTCCAAACCACTTCCCCGATATGCCAGACCACCTACCGAATATGTCGACCCACCACGTCAACGAGGACGAGTCAAAACGAAACCTACAAGAGTCAGTCAGTCAAGGTCCTGGCTATTGGAGAGGCCGAATCATCGGATTTGTATGGGGAGGCAATCGCTGGGGCGTGGGAAACGTAAGCGCTCACCGATTCTGGCTGGGTCACGACAACTGATGCCCGTAGATAACGCCATTAGAGCGTACAAGTACTGCAAAGTAGAGACCCCCATTGTAGTGCGAGCCTGAGCTATCCATTTTCGCTGGATTCTATTTTTGTACTAGACGGGCCTGTGACGCGTGACAGACAAATCGATTGAAATGGTACAGTAGGAGGAGGAAAGGTGTACTCATCTCCTTCCTTGAGCTCTTTTCATCTTTCCCTGACGTTCATGGCCTACCATAGCATGAAAGACATCCGTGCTTGTTCTTATACAACGCGTACGACTGTTATGAATGGTTTGAGCGCTCGGAGGTATTGGAGATCGTCCGCAGTCAGTGCCTAAATGGTCTCACATGGTTGTCGTCGCAGTGGAACAAGTTCCTTCTGATGCATAGTACAGCATATCCGGGGTAACCTGGCCAAAAAGTGTCTCTCCGGTTACCTGTCTCGCAAGGTGGGCCTTCAAGTTTTTTCTCCTGCGTATTATCTTTTGACAAAGTCTCTTGCTCCCCCACGGAACTCCACTGCTAACGTGACTCGTTTCAGAATTCGGAGGAGGAGATTTTTCCTCCGTCAGGGTGTTTTAAAACGCGACTTCGACGGGAGCTATTGCTACCACATGGAACGGCTTGGCAGCATGGTGAGGGAGCATCGAAGGCACAAGCATGCTTTGATGTACTTTTCGGTCGCCACCCTCGTCATCGAGAAGATGTCGCCATATGCGCTCGCTGGCATTGCCTTCTCGGTTTTGATGAACATGGAAGATCCGACGTTGATGCCATCCCTCTCTGTGCACACGTATACAGGCTCCTGTTTCAACCACGTACACTAGGCAAGATATTCGCTAGACAGCGCCGATCCGCAAATTAGTGCGACCATTTCTTTTGACGTTGTCATTCAGATCGATCTGTACCCCAACCAACGTGCTGCACCAACCCACTGCTTGCACCCTAGGCCTGCCAGAAAGTGAAGCTCGGCTTATGGAAGCTCGGCCTGGCATGGCTGGGGGCTTGAAGCCGGGCCCGTATATCACTACTCGGAGATGCCAACTAAGCATCTTCCAGAACCGTGGGGATCACTTGTCTATCGACGGCTTGCCTCATAGACGCGTCTGGTTACCAGACTAGGATCAGTAACCTAGGCCACTCGTCTGCAGGTGATGCCTTGACTCAACACCTGCGCGCGGCAAGGACAAATGACGGGACCACTTTGCCCTGTCATCGATCACATTTCTACATTTCTACACGCTGCGAACCCAGTGCTCGTGTGACTAGACTAGTTATATAGTTGGAACAGGTAGCAATGGGCATATCATCACGTCGTTGCCGAGTCCAGTCACCCGCTCGAGGGTGTTTGGTACACAGGAGTGAAATAATAAAAGAACGAAGAGAAGGTGAAACAAGGAAACCGATGTTTCCTCCTAATATAATATCGTCAGATTTGTCTATCATTCATTCAGCGTCACGGTTGTACGGCGGAAATGGCGTTGGCCGCCTTTTCATGTTTGATCTCCTGCGAGGTCGAGACTGAGTGGTGAACTTCACGGTTTCCGCTGGTCGCATCGTTGTTGTACTCTTGCCGAGGGAGGATCTCAGCCTCGATCCCGACGTAATCGTAGGCGAATTCGCCCATCTCTTCATCGTCGACACCGAGCATCTCGGTCTCTTCGTCGCAACGGAGACGGAGGAATGGAATGTAGTGCATGGCCCACAGAATGATGGTCTCCAGGAAAAACCATGTAACGATTAGACGATGTCACATATGCTGTACATAGGAAACCGACTCACGGTCATGACGAAAGAGTAGGAAAGGCCAGATGCCGAGTCTGCCAATTGAATTCCAAGTTGTCGGTAGTTGTGATCGAGCCAGCCGCCAGGAATAGACGTGATGCCATCAGCACCCGCGATACTCGACTGAGCAAAAAGACCTGTCAGGATGTTGCCAACTATTCCACCAATAGCGTGGGAGGCGAAGATCTATTATTCATCAGGTGAGCACTCGCTAACGTGGCTGACTGAGAACCCACGTCAAGAGTGTCGTCGAATTTGAAAATGAACTTCAAATGCGTGGCGAAGTTGCAGACTGTACCAGCCATAAAACCGAAAAGCACAGAGGCCGGGGTACCGACGAATCCGGAACCGGGGGTAATGGCAACGAGACCGGCGATGGCACCGGAGCAAAAACCAACGGCAGACCACTTGCGTTCCAAACGCCAATCCTAAGAAAAGCATCAGCATATTATAACGCAATTCTCCCAGCAATGCTCACCCAGAGCATCCAAGTTAAACCCCCAACGCTAGCGGCCAAGTTTGTGACAATGCAAGCCTCGGTGGCACGGTAGTTGGCGGACAAAGCCGAACCGCCGTTGAATCCAAACCACCCGAACCAGAGGAAGACTGTGCCAAGAATGACGTATGTGGTGTTATGGGGCTTGTAAGCAAGCCGCACCGTGCCGTACCCACGACGCTTTCCAAGATAAAGCGAGATGGCCAGCGCTGCAGTGCCAGAAGAGATATGGACAGGTGTGCCGCCGGCGAAGTCAAGGCCTCCTAGAATGTACGACCAACCCTTGGGGTTCCACGTCCAGCACGCAATCGGGTCATACACCAAGGTCGACCACACGAACACGAACACGAGAAGCGGCCCAAGACGGCTTCGCTCCGCAACTGCCCCGATAGCGATCATAGGGCTATGTGATGGTGATGTAAGTGTGAAAATCATTAGGAGTGTGGGATGGCCTACGTAATAGCAGCAAACATGAGCTGGAAGACGCAAAAGACGATCGTGGGCACGCGAGGACTGCCATCAGATGGCTGGTCGAGCATATTCATGAGGGCGAAGTTGTCTATGAAAAATGAGACCTGATGCAAAGTGACCATGAACGGCTTACCCAGGTTGCCAATAAATGGGCTAGCGGTTGAACTGAACGCCAACGAGTATCCCCAGAAGAACCACTAGCATGGGATGAGTCCTTGTTATTCGTATAAAACCACCTGGCGAACCTGGAAAGACACCATCGCGACGGTCATCATACTAAGATAAATCATGCTGAGAGCATTTTTCCTCCGCAGCAGCCCAGAGTAAAAGAAACCGACACCCGGTATCATGATGAATACCAAGGCGGTTGAGGCCAGTGTCCAAGCAATATCACCAAGGTTGTAGACGCCGTATGGCGATACAAGGTCTCCCGCTGCGGAGAGAGTCGAAAGTCAATGAGAAATTTGTAGGAAGGTTTCGAGAAGCGCTGGACCTACATGAGTCGTAGGTTACATTCACCATCTTAGAGGAGTCTTCAACGCTAGATCAGCAGAAGGCAAGAGCGATGCTGCAAGTGGTGGACGTCCCAAGCTGGCCAAAATGTGGCATTGATATACTTGTGCCCTCTGTGGGAGATGTACCTTGGCTTGACTTAATCGGGTCACCAGCCGGTGTTATCATCCAGTGAGCAACCGTGGATCGGTACCGTACCAAACAAAGGATGCCGCAGAGGCACCCTGTTATCTTGTCAAAATCCCTCTAACCTTGATTAGTAGCAAGGCAACACTGACAGGCACACGACAGCGACGTACGTTAAGATAAGAGAAGCTGTCATCCCGACACATTTCAAGTTCCTATGAAAATCGTCCGTCCGAGTCGGGCACATTCGAACTTCGGACGTGTGCAGGAAATGCGAACCCGATGTCGTACCTATATGTTTTCTGTCACTCTGGAGTGTGCTGGTACCCCATCGGCCACGCGGTTTAAATTTGCTCACCGACGGGTATGCCAGTGGAAATAGGTCATATTTACCAACATAGTGACACAATCCCTGCGCGAGTGTTGGGCGTGTGTAAGTGAGTAGTGTTTCGGGAGGCCGGGGCTACTAGTATCTGTGTTTGTTTGGCTGCCGCAGGAACACCAAGGCTTCTGCCTCAGGCTGCTTTGCTCGAGTCGTGATACTCGATAGCTAGTGTCACGGTTCTCGTCGGTGCTGCGAGATGTTGCGTGCCCGTTCATGTCTCTCGTCTCTCAAAATGCGCGGTATTAATGACTCGGACTCGGAAGCACATCCAACTCACAACCAGTTCGTCCTACTTTTATCGAGCTGTCCACTGGAATAGCCGAAGAATTCTAATTTATATGTGTAGCCCGACGCGCTGACTCGGACAAATACTCAAATGCTCGGGAGCGACATTCAACGAACTCCTTCAGTCCGTCCTGACCATCCAGGCTAGCCGAGGGAAGGTCAAGACTGACCAGATCCGCATTGTGGTTACGCCTCTTCCAACTCGCGAGCAAGGCAGAACACCTTGAGGCCATTGCAGAGATACTCCCTCAATGGAGAAGGTCATAAAATCGTTTACCCACTGGATACAGAGATGTTCGCTCGTACGTCTATCTCCTGACGTTGATCGCTTCGTAGACATACTCACCGCCTTTCTTTATGTCCTATATCACAGGTCGGTGCGAAGAGCTTGATTGCCCCCTGCTTGCTCTGAAGATCACTTAAAGTATGGCCTCGCGCTTTCATCCTTCCCCGCCATGCGTACCCTTCTTCATTCTCTCTATCAAGAATATACACTGGAGAGCGTAATCGCCGCAGTGGCGCTATTCGATTTCAACAATGTCGCCTGTGACCAAGGATCCCGCTGGTTGCGCCATGCTCACCGTAGCCTGTCTACTGAGCAAGAATAAACACGCGTCGTTGCTTGGGAGAGATATGCGCATTTACCACTCTAAACCCTATTCCGAGCCTAGGGCCAAAAAATCACGCGCCCGGCATTCTGTCAGACCTGATGTATGGCAGGCGCTCAGAGTGACCAAGGTCGTGGATCACCGAATGGATTGCTAGCGGAGACGGTCGTGTGCTGCCATCGCTGCCGCAACGCAGGTATCAGGCAAGAGGTGGGAAATATGTGCAACAGGAGTCGGTGACACCTTCCTCGAGGAGGGCAGCACACAACAGTTATACACCTAGTTGTCTGTATCTGGAACAGCTTGGCAGTATGAAGGAGCATCGAAGGCACGAGTATACTTCGGTGTGCTTCTCCGTCGCAACCTCACTGATATTGCTTCTCAGTTTTGTTGGGATGGGAAATCTGACGCCGGTGCGATCCATCTCTGTGTGCACGCATACAGGCTCCTAGTTCGATGTCCAATCTCACTAAGGAAAGTACTTTGAACGTTCTCGACGCCCGAATCAATCACGGCGGTCACTTTCCCTCAGCGTGAGACGCTTTAAAAGGGTCGCGGCATTGTCCTAAAAACATCCAATCTATACTGACGCCAACAGACGAACGTGACTTACCCGCTCATATTCCTTATGCATCAGCTCGCCGGTCCTGCGTTCGTGGCCATGCGCCACAAGCTCGAGCTGCCGCAAAATCTTGCTCTTGTCTCTTCCGCCATGCCTTCAAGTTCCAACTTGCCGCCGAGGCTCTCGATGTGTGTCTGCGGGTCAGAAGGGCGCACACAGTCCGATGCATGGTATACTCGAGCTCACCGGGCCTGGTGGATAATTGCGGCCTAAACCCACCGCTCCTGCGTGTCGTTGATGCGGTAGACTTGGGTCACCTACATGGTCGTGGGACGCCATTTGATTGGGCTTTGAATGGATGCCGACAGCAGTTGCATAGATGAATTGGGTCAGTGGACATGGCGAGTGAGAATACTATCTTTCTGGGCTCGCCTTATATCAGTGTGTGCAATGAGTCGTGCATAATGACACACATGGTGCTGAATCAAATGATGTACTCGGGATTTCAAACCCATTGATTTCATGGTTGTACACACTGTCACAGAGCCTGTTGGATTGCAACATGGATGTATGATTACTGTCATTTTCACATGAGTTGGCCAATGGGAATTTTCTTGTCAATTCCTGCTCTGCCTCAATCATCCTCCTTCGGGGGGGTTAATCCGAGTCAAATGGTACAACACCAATTTGCCTACTATTACAGGTCAAGGAGACGGAGGGTGATTGAGGCAGAGCACGAATTGACAAGAAAATTCCCATTGGCCAACTCGTGTGAAAAAGACAGTAATAACCGAGATGACGTTAGTAGTCCCGAGCAAACAAAATTCAAATCCAAAGACGAAAAGCAAGTTATTATGAAGTCGAGTATCATAGACAATGTGTAAGTAAGTAATCTTCTCACAGATCAAGATATGAAAGAAAACACTTGAGTAACACCTCCTCAGAAGTGCTCTTTGTCGTCAACATGATGGGCAAGGAGGATCCCTCTCCCCCACCAGGTTTTGTGCCGTGTTCCTGTAGTTAAGTTGGTACGAGGCCCTCGTTGACAGAGCCAACGATCGTTACTGTCCCATCGGGGAGAACCACATGCAAAGGCAAATAAACACTGTCGAGGATATGAACAGCATCCGGCATAGGCAAAGTGAGATCACGGGTGTTCTTGCCATGGAGATCCGCAACACATCCATCTTCGGAGGCTGAAACGCTAAAGTCACCCTTGCAACTATGAACAAGACATTTCTTGTCCGAGCGGGAAACCTCATCGATCATCGACGTTGGGAATGTCATGGTAATTGACCCCGTTAACGGAGGGACTGCCGAAAGGAGAGGCCTTGACGCAGCCGCCGCCTGATAGAGTCATGGTCAGAAGTGGATATACGAGTTGGAATTGGACGAAGGACATACACGGGTACGAGTCCGACGTGATATCAGTACACTTGTATGCTTGACCCCATGTTGCGTCAGGCACACCACACATTGTAAGGTGCTCGGCGCACACGGGCTGATTTTGACGGTGCGACGGGGGTGGCTTCGTTGAGCAGTCCAATTTGACGGGACCGCATACACCATCGCACTCCATCAGGTTCGGAGGACAGACGCACGACGTAGGATAATTGGTCGCGGGCATCTCCACGAAACATATAAAGCCATACTCGTTGTTTGGGGTGACAGAGGGGATGGCGTGAGGTGGGTAAGAACACTGCACGCCTTCTTCATTGATTTGTGAAAGACTGGGGTAAGTATCGGCGTATCGTGCGAGGACGAGTGGATTTACCAATTTAGTGACGGCCGGTTGGACCCTGTCTGACCGACAATTTTTTGAACCTGTGACTTGCAGAGACCAATGTCCATACGCCCAGCATTATATGGCTTGCCTGGATCGGGTTGGAACTCGGAATGGTAGAACGAGTGGGAAATAGCTCACCGTCAACCACGACATCGAGGAAGACAAGGTCCATGGTCGAGGTTTACGCGGGTGTCTGTGGTTGGGTCACGTCTGAGTGGTGAATGAGCGAGTGTAGTCGAAGCCATGAGCAAAGGAGCGGCGGCGAGGACGATGAACCTCATGATGCTGAACGACTGCAAGGAACTCAGTGGAGAGGAAAAAGAGAGGAAAGAAGAGTGCGACTCAACCTGACGAGGTGGAGCAAGCCCAACGGTTCAGCTTTTATCATGGTAATGGATCGGTTAATGACACTTTCGTCATGTCGCAATAATTACATTATTATTATCCGGTTGTAATATTGGCTTTCGACGCGCACCTTCAGTCGGCCGTAGCTCCGCTGGCAATTGGAGGTTCTTGACTGTGTCATACTATGCCCATGTTCACTCGGATGCACTAGGTTCATTCGGAACCCGGCATCGGGGAACTTTGTCAAGCTCTGTCAGCCTCGGGCCACTCGGAACGGCACGGAATCAAAAGCTCCGTACAATCCCGAGACGACTCAATCGATATAAATGGAAGGCAATGGCAGAGCTCGTCCGACATACAGCAACCCGCCCTCGTCATGAAAGTCAACGTCAGCGCTGAAGAATGGCAACTCCTCGATTCCGTCGTCCTGCGCGGCGCATTAGAGGGCGCAGTCGCCAGCGCTGCCCTCGCCGTACCCGGTTTCTACTACCTTCACCGCAAATCAGCGTGGTACCGCTCCCTACCTTTGCCTCTCCGCGTCGCCGGCGTCGTGATGGTCGTCGCCCCGTTCACCTCCATTCAAGCCGAACGACGTAGCTTGGAATTCGAGCGAAATCGATGGTGTGTTCGATCCCTGTGCTCGTGTTGCCGCTGACCTATCTCGGGCAGGTCGGATTCCGGAAAACTGGAGCTGGATCGTGCTGCAGCGGCAGAAGAGGCCCGGTTCAGCGGGCTTTCTACGACGGACAAGGCGCTCGACTGGGCTTCTCGACATCAGTATTCCATCATTCTTGGGAGCTGGGCGCTTTCCATGGCCGCGGCTGGTGCCATCGTCGCAAAGGACAAGTGAGTGGTGCTTTTGAATCATCGTCAATCCCGATCGGGCTTATGCTCTTTGGCGCAGATATTTGACTTTACCCCAGAAGGTGGTTCAAGCTGTGATATATACATCTTTATATGCTCACGGTTCTCCAGGCGGTGCAAGCTCGTATGTGGGCCCAGGGGCTCACTATCGGCGTCCTCATCGTCGCCGGTGCCCTCACACACAAAAATCGCCAAGAAGCTGCCGCCAATGGCATGCGACGGGTGAGTGCCACGTGTTTTGCCTTTCGGTCCATTCTAACGTTCGGTGGCTAGTCTGCGAGTGATCACTCGTGGCAGACGTTCGTACGTGACAGCTTGTTTACTCCTCGTCACCGCATGACTGATGCGCTTGTAATTGCAGCTCGATGAGCAACAACGTGAGCAAGAAACTAGAAAAGTAACATTGAATGTAGCATCGGTATGATAATAGATACAACTAGATTCAGTACAATATTCCGCTGATAGCTGGACTGATGTAGTAAATTAGACAACCAATAAAATGTACCCACGAATTCAAATGCCTGTCCATGCACGACCAAAAACCCGATAGCAAAGAGGAATACGGTGAATGCAATGACTATTGTTGACCTCGTCGTTGGGCCTCGGCTTCACGAACGACATCTTCGTCCTCGCCCATGAGAGGATCTGAGATGATTGGATACGTTGGACCTTCTCGTTCAACCTCTGCATCGACAACGACTGGCAATGAAATTGGAGCGTCGTCGTCGTTATCGTCGTCGTCATACTCTCCCTCATTTTCTGTGTTCGGGGAGCGGGTCAATATACTTTTTCCCAGCTTCACCCACCAGTCTTGCACAGCCTCGCGCGCGTCGAAACCATAGATTTGGAGGAACCCCGAATAAGTGTTGCAGAGAAACTCGTCATCAAGCTCGTCTTCTTGGTGGCAAGCGCGTTGACTACGTAGGAGTTCGTCACGTCTCCGTTGACCCGGTCCATGCGGGATGGTGATGACCTCCCGTTTGCGCCGTACGTATCTTTGGACAGAGGCGCAACGTGGTTGTCGAAGTTCTTCAAAGACATTGAGAAGCATTGGCGTCTGGGGTTTGGTGGCGGGAAGCGAGAAAAGTGTCGAGAGTGTCATGGCATCTTCGATACACGCGCAAGTATTGTGTGATCCGGATGGCTAATAAAAGTCGTCGTTTCGGGTTCTGAAACAACGGGCGACGCTCAACTCACTATGATGGGATGTGCCGCTTCTCCAACTAGAACAACTTTTCCACTTTCGTGCACCCAATTTTCGAATGGCTCGTAGTGGTTGAACACGACCTTGCTGAGTTGTTCGGACATCTTCAAGAGTTTCTGAGCGCTGCGAAATAAAAAAAGTGTTAGGTTGAGGATAATTAATAGCAACATGGCAGGATGCACACCGAGGCTCAAACAAGTCCACCCTGAGCGATTCGAGGCTCATTGGGAACTCTTCCAAGACATCCTCACTATGTATTGTAAGGTTCAATACCAGGGCATAGTCGTAATTTGGACCGGGACCCTTTCCAACGACATCAGATTAGACGACGGAAAAAAGGAAAGGAATCTCACAGTGAGTACGCCGTGCATGGAACAGTCGTCCGCGAACCATCCTGTCCACTGGAAAATACTTGTAAATAAATACACTTGTCACCCGACCAAGGTGGACATACACTGTTCCCATCCAGTAACCCTGCGAGTTCTTCATCTTGCCTGGCTACGTCGGCGGGAACGACAAGACTTTGCAGACAATGCTATCAAAGGCCTGACGAATGCTGAAGTGTCAAAACTCACTTGACGGTAAATCGATTATCGCGATCTGGCGGTGGCGCAGAAGACTCGAGGACTGCGGGACGCACGACACTTTCGGTGCCATCAGCACCGACGATGACATCTGCTATCCACTGTTGACCATCTTCACAGGTCACCGATCCTTGCCATGGATCCACGGAAACGACTTTTGTGTTGAAGTGAAGATCCACACCGGCGTCCTTGACAAGGTCGTAGAATATGTTGAACAGGGCTCCGTACTAAGAACAAGAGGGTGAGTGCCACCTGAGACAAACACAACTGCATGGGACGAACCTGGACACAGCTAAAGTCCGCAGGAAGGGATTCCATTACCTTGCCGTTGACGGCAATGAGACCGAGCTCTTCAGCCGTTTTGCCTGTGGTGGAATGGTCAGATGGACGTTTTCGTGGATAGGGGACTGTGACAGACCGTCAAGAAAGGTCATCTGCATGATGGGGATTGATATGCTGGAGAGCTTGTCGCCAATACCCCATTCGTCGAGAATTTGGGTCATGGTGGGGGTGGAGCGAACGCCTTCCCGACACTGACGAACGGCTGAGCGTGCGTGTGCGAGTCAGGAGAACGACAGATACCTTGGACATGACGTCGGGGGTGTGTTGTTCGAGGAGGGTGACGCGGTGGCCAACTGTCTGCAGAGACCACGCGGTGGCGAGACCTGCTATGCCACCGCCGACGACGACAAAGTCGAGCAAGTCCTCCGTTCTTGGAGATACGCCAGCGAGATCGACATGCATGAGCGAAAGAAAGCGAGTGCGAGCATTGTCGCCGTGCCAGGCCAGCCATCACATGTGCCCCTGTCGATCCTGACAAGACAAATTGAACAACTGTGATTGCCAAAAACGGACAACATCAGCCATTAAAGCGAGCTTAGTCAGCCACGACATCCCGGACACGACGGGTTGTTATGTAATCAGACCCCATAAATGGCAACAGATATGTCGCACTCTCCGAAGACAACGGGACATTATGTATGCGACGAGGAGTCTCGCGGCGGACATTCAGAGTGCTGCGGCTCTCTCCGCCAGGCTGCCCCGCGCCTCCCATTCAGCTGGTCCGTGCGCATCCTCCACCCCCGCTCCGCTCGGGATGCCCCATCCACCCCCGCCCGGGGTCTCGATCAGTAGGCGATCGCCCTTGCCCATCAACACCGTCGCCTTCCCCCCGATGTTCACGTGGCGCGGTCCCTGATCCTCGTCTGCCACGATGTCTCCGTCTTCTTGGCGTCTCTGTTTAATCCACGTGTTTCGACCCATCAGTGCGGACTCGCCCCCATCCACGCCATACGGGGCTCGAGTGCGTCGCTATGCGTCGGATATCATGAGATCTGTATCTGGGACAATAAATAAACTTTTTGGCCACTCGCCTCGCTCAAGATCGACACCTGCAATGGGTGGGTCATTTCAAACTCCCGGATGACACCATCTCCCCCACGCCACTTGCCGTCCCCACCAGAGCCCGGGCGCAATCCAAATCGACGCAAAAGAACTGGGTAGCGCCGTTCCAGAATCTCGACATCTCCTATACGCGTGTTGGTAATATGTGTGTGCACCCCAGACGTGCCGTGCCACCCAGGGCCTGCACCAGAGCCACCCGCGATCGTCTTGTTCCAACATCAGCACAAGACCGCTTTGTTCAAAATTTCGCTTGCCTCGTAATACCCCCATCCAGAAACTGCTACCCCGTCGCCGTTCTTTCCTCCAGTGCCAAATGTAAGGTTGCTACAGAATGAGTACCACCGAGGCGAGCCGTGATTCACACTCACTTTGTACACCCCTGGCTAGCCGCGCAGGCATGGAACGCCTTCAATACGACGTCGACAATTCGCTGAGACGTAAGCACATTTCCTCCGCACACCGCAGCCGTCCGAGATGGTGACAACAATGATTTCTCCGGGATCCTCACTGGTCTTATCAGCAGCTTCTCGCTTTCCAAAGAAAATGTATGCACCGTCCAGTGGCACAAGGCAGCCAGCATTGAGAGGAATATCCACATCCAGCATCGCCCGCATACAATAGATCACAGCAGAATGTACGACAGAGATGGGCGAATTCAGGTTGCCCCGCACTTCACAGCCAGTACCTTCAAAGTCGAGCACCGCAGATCGTGTTTCCTCGTTGATCTCCACCCTCAATTGGATCTGATTCAACACTGTGAGATCGGGCTAGATAAGAAACACCAAAAATATTCACAGGCGTCCCATCGTCAAGATAGTCCACGGCCGTCAGAACATTGGAACCCGCCCGCTTCGCGACTTCAACCAACAGGTTTCTCACCGAGTTTTCGGCATTTGCGCGAATATGATACATGTACTCGTGTACAGTTTTCAAACCATACTCATCGACCACTAGAGACACGTGAGCGGTGGAGACAAACGCAAATATCGTTCTCACTTGCGCGGATCAACTGCACGCCCTTGTAATTTGCAGCGATTTGCTGGGAGAGGTGTCAGGGCGACATCAGGCTCACGACCGCTTTACGTACCGCCTTCAAGTCGCTCTCCACGTCTCTTATATTCCGGCACCCAGAGCTACCCGGATACTGAGCCGGTTTCTCGACCATGTATTCATAAAGGCCCTTTTGATCAAAGACCCCACCATCCACGATCTTCAAACTGACGATTTCTGCGCCTTCCTCAAAGATGCTGACCGAGGTGGGTGGCATCGATCCCGGAAGAATACCCCCAATGTCTGCGTGGTGTCCGCGAGACGCGGTGAAAAAGATGATCTCGTTGGATGCCGCGTCAAAGACAGGTGTGATGACGGTTATATCTGGGAGGTGACTGTGCAGAGTGTGGTGAGGAGAGCACGGACGCGAGGCACTGGCACTCACGATCCACCGGCGTGAGGCGAGTTGGTCATGAGGACATCGCCGTCCTTGAGAGTATTTCCGTGGAGTTTCATCTGATACTTGACGGCGCTAATCAGGGAGTCATTGGCACGATGAGCGCATGTCCACGTTCACGTTCATGAGCGGAATACACGTACAAGCTCATCGATCCCAGGTGGATAGGAATAAAGGGTGCATTCGCGACGAGGTCTCCATCGCGCGCGAAGAGCGCGCACGAGAAATCGAGTCGTTCTTTGATGTTGGTGCTAATGGATGTCTGTTGGAGTGATCTTCCCATGGCTTCTGCAATGCTCATGAAGCGATTGGCAAATAGTGTCAGGAGAATAGGATCGGGTCCGCTCTGGCTCGTCATGGTTGAACGTGAACGCTGACTGAACCGCCAATGGGTCGATATAGCGAGGCTTTGCGTCTAACTTTACCGCTTGTTGGTCGTAGATAACGCCGGCCGCAAGTCATGTGGGTCCCGGGCCGTCGGGCCGTACGGCCGTAGTATCAACTTTTCAACGGGCTTCCAGCAAACAAACGCGTGTAATCGTACATAGTTTGCAGATCTACAGTCAAGCTGGTAGGGACATTGTCCACTCAAACCACACCATTTTACAGTCTGCTATGTCTGACCAGCTTCTGCCGCTCTCGCACCAAAGTCGGGGAAGCAAGTACTCGGCGCAAGATCCCAACTATCCTCTCAACCTCCTCTACTGTATTATAGTGGACGAGGGAGATCCGTACGACGCCATCCTCTGGATCCAGCTTGGGCGTCGCATTGGCGATAAGGCTGTAGGCGTAGAAATGGCCAAAGCGGATACCAATCTATGGTGCGGGTACGTCAAAAACGCGACATTTGGCCGAGAGAAGAAACAAAACGCACATCGCACTCCTTGTCAAACTCGGCCACGATATCCTTGCTCTTTATTGCACGTTTACCGGTGACTACGAAGGAAATAGTCGGGACCCTCGACAAGTCGATCGTGCTCGTTCCAACTAGACGAACACCTCGTTCGTACTGCTTCTTGTCGGTGAGGAAGGACAACAAAGGGTGCAAGAGGTTTTGCTCGTGCTGCGCAATCGCAGCGAAGGACGCTTCCAAGTTGTTTTCGGGTGTGAGCGATAGGAGATACGGAACGACCCCGCTGGCGCCGTGAACGAGCTCATAACCGGGACCACCGACTTGGATCTTTTGCGGGCTGCCGTTCACTGCGAGAAAGTGATGGGAAATCGACCTGAGCGATGACTCGAGGGCAGTGCTACGAATATAAAACGCTGCGTTGTGCGCTCCGTACACCTGCCCAAGAGGTCAACTTTTTCGTGACCTCCTGCGTCATCGAATCGTTACCTTGTAGACAGAAAAGACGGAATAGTCTATATCCCATTTCTGGACGTCGATCTGTCTGTGCGGTGCATGCGCCACACAATCGACAGAGACCTCGACCTTGCGTGCCCCGACTTGTTTCGCTCGCTGTCTGAGCGCCCTGACGATGTCTTGGACTGGATAAATCGAGCCCAAAATGTTTGAGCAAGCCGTGATTGCGACAATACGGGTCTTGGGTGACACCAGGGAAAGTAAATCCTCCGTTTTGTAGGTAAAAGAGTATGGATTACCCTCTTCGATTGCGACAGTGCGCCAATATTTCACAACTGCGCTACGGCGTTCCGCCAATCGTTTCCAAGGGCCGTTATTCGCTAAGTCGATCGTCAATCAATGTGGCACAGACAAAACAAGCAAAGAAAGTCACCCTCGTGTTCTTCGGTGATGATGAACTCGTCTCCAGAGTGGACATCGTCATCCAACGCCCTAGCAATATTTTCAAGCACCATGGTAGAACTGGGTCCATAGCCAACTTCGTCGACGGAAGCAGCATTGAACAGCAGTGCAGCTGCGACCGAACCGTCCGAGACGCGCTGGGTGCTCTGTTCGCCCACCGAATAACTCGCGCCGAGCTGTACGTTGGTGTTACTGAGGTAATCGACGATGTGATCTATCACTTGTTGGGCTGTCTGTGAGCCGCCCGCATTGTCTGCATAGATGTAGCCTGTGCGCAGAGAGGGGAAGGAGGCGCGGACTTTGGCAATGTCGAGACGACCCATCGCTTGCAGTGGATGAATGGGTGGAATGCGGGGCGGGACGATAAGTCCCAGGATAGATCCCTTTATTACACTCCGGGGATGATCATCTGACACATTGTACCTGTCAATTATTCGGAGGCCATGAGAATGCACGACAAACCCACATGGGGGTGCCGCATCTAAAAGTCGGGTTTAGCGAGCCAAACTCCCACCTTTTAAGGTACCATATGCAGCTTGTCCAAAGGTTCTGTGCTTGCGTCCACCAATCAAAATTCTCAGATATGCCTTCAGAGGGACGTCAAGCGATAGCATTACTCAGGCTCGTCTGCTTTACGGATGTGCCCTGGCTACAGTCAACGCAGGGCTTATCACGTTGACCTACATAGGGCGGAGCTGAACTCCAGGGAGCCATCATGATCTGAGAGAAAGTATGGCTTACAACGGACTTGTTTCTGTGAAACAGATTTTACTTCAAGTTTCGAATATTGACCGGTCATTATGTAATTGCTAACTCTTGGACCTCCACGAGTTCGATTTCATGAGCTCTCTCAACGATCTCATCGCCTCTCAGGATGCGTTGCTTCGCGAGGCCGCGCTCGCTCTGCCTCACGAGTTCTCTCGCTGCACGTTCAGCATGGGCCCCATTAAACAGGCCATCTACCTCTGCCTGACGTGCGCCACTCCGCGCGGAATTTGCTCCTCCTGCTCCATCGCTTGCCATACCGACCACGAACAAGTCGAACTCTTCCCGAAACGTCACTTCCGCTGTGATTGTCCGACGTCTGCCATTCCTCACGCATGCACGCTGCACAAGACCACGGAAGAGGAAAATGGCGGAAACCAGTATGGACAGAATTTTCGGGGCCTGTTCTGTCGCTGTGCGCGACCATATGACCCCAAGACGGAGCAGGAGACGATGATCCAGTGCCTGGGGTGTGAGGTTGTGCCACTCTCTACACCGCCGTCACCTCACTGACAAGTTTGCTTCCCTCTGCACAGGACTGGTTTCACGAATCGTGCCTCAACTTGCGCGAACGTCCACCGCCACGCGAGTCCTCCCCTGACTTGCCTGATCCAGATGACACGGCCACACACGAGGACGACTGTTCGGACGCGTCCTCGGATTTACCCCCTCCCCTGCTATCCGCCGACGACTACGATTCATTCATGTGTGCTGGATGCGTGAGTAAAGTACCCATTCTCCGCCGATACGCAGGAACACAGGGTGCCATCATGGTAGTACGCGATGGGGAACAGGGTTCTTGGCAAAGACTTGACGGGAATTCTCCAGAAAAAGCTCAGGGGACCTCCAATGAACCCTCACTGGACGTGACGGATCCCCAGCCTGTCACGATCAAACGGCCGCGTTCGCGTTCCTCCTCTCAGGACAACGAGCCCGAGGCGAAGAGAACAAGGGTCTCCATGTCCCCACCCTGTTTAGCACCTGTTGTCAACCACATCGCACAAGCCATATTCGATAACAAAATGTCTGGGTCCGAGAGTTCATCACCTGAAGGCACCGGTGACATCTTTCTGACCGAAGGCTTCCGTCAACGTTGGTGTCGATGCGAACGTGTCAGTGCCACAAGCTTGTCTCGATTCTTTTGACATGAAAGAATGGCTTGCAGTGTTTGCCGTCGCTACAGGCACATCCATATTTGTTCGAAGAAGAGGACACTTATGAACCCCCGGAGGATCCCGACTCAGGCATGACTAGGTCCTCACTTCAATTCGGAATTTATACTGACTTTGTATCAGGCCTCTCTCTCGAAGAGCTTGGCGCAAGGGCTCTGGAGCGGTTGCCTCGCGATCGTGCCCTCGATGGTATCCATGCTTTCAACGATATGCGGTGGGTCTTCTTTCTCCACCCCCCCCTTTTATTCTGACGTTGTATTCATCCGTAGTGACAACCTTTTGGAATACTTGCGGCCCTTTGCCCAACAAGGGAAGATTGTGGAAGAAGCGGATGTAACACAGTTTTTCGAAGCGCTCAAGGAGAAGAGACGTCCAGTCAATTGATGACTCTTTGGTAAGGACGACTTGGTTCCTTGTACGATTCAGCGTTATGTTTGAAATCCGATGTGATCGTCTTTGTTCTTTGAGTTTGTGAAATCTTCGATATCGCGATTCCGTGGGCAGGTACGTCGCATGGACACTTCAAGTTGAATAGTAAGGGTTTCCGTAAACGTGAAGTTCCAACATTCCGATGCCAATGCAACCCCGATGCGCGAACGATCTGGAATTGACTGGACACGGCAAGGGTGCTCTGCCCGAATACGACTGTGAACTAAAGTCTCTGGAGTCCGTCACAAAGTAAGGTAATCAATCCATGCCAGTATTTCGTATATCAAAGGCATAAGTGAGTGCGTAAGTATGGGGAAGAAAATCCCAACTAACTAGTTTTTGCAAGGATCGATATCCAATGTACATGGATCCAAGTCTTTGTGACCGAACATCGAGATAAATGCCGGGAAGGAAATTCAATCAATGAAAAAAAAAAAAAACACGTCACGGCATGGTACACGAGCGAAAGCCGACAGCGACAGAGCAACCTACAACTTGGCCTCGACCTGCTCGAAACCAGGCACAGCGTTCCCTTTGAACACAGACATACCGCTATAGTACTTCTTCCAAGCAGCGTCCGAAACGATTGGCGCCGAGACGTACGCCTCGATATTGAGATCGTCGAGATAACCCGCCAGACGCGGCATGGCACGCGTGACCGCCGCGTCCTCGCGCACACGCTGCTCGCGGCGCGTCAATCCGCCCTCTTCAGAGTACCACGCGGGGTCGCACCGGATGACGGCACATGCGTAGATGTCGAGGATGGGCTTGGGCAGGCCCATGTAGAGGGCTGCGGAGTAGGCCATCGCGTGACCCATGGCTTCGATAGCATGTTCTGCTTGAGGAAGAACGAGCGCGTTGAAGGCGCGATCGCGATGACCGCCGGGTAGTTCTTGCAGCAACGCTTTGTTCTCCTCGAACAACGACACGGCGTGTCGCGCAAGGAGAGATTCGGATGCTTCTGGGAACGGCATCCGATATCGCTCGAGCAATAGCTCTGAGAACAACCGGATGCACAACGTCCGCACATCGCCCTCTGCAATGATGATGCCCTTGAGGTCGTTCTGAGGTACGTCAAGTGAGCGAAAACAGTGTACGAGGGAATATATCACCGACCTCGAAGCGGGCCATAAAGTTGTGCTCAAAAGTGCCTTGCGCACCGCATCGTTCGGCAACCTCGGACACGCAACGTTGGACATGGCGGGCAACGGTCGTTTTCACGACGACGGCGAGACCGTGGTGGACGCGAGGATCGAGCGAGTTGTCCGTGGTCTGACTGGCCGTGATAGAGTACCACTTCTCCATCACCATACTCACAGCGACGGCGTGCAGGATAGGCCACTGTTGGGTGCGGAATGAGATGATGGGTACATGCTCAGGCCCCTTTCCCGTGAGAGAACGGTGCATCGAATACTTTCCGGCAATGAAGGCAACGGCTTTGAGAGCAGGTATCGTGGATGCAATGATCGCCATGGTTCCAACCGGTATACGCCAAACCTCATCCCACCAAGCCTGCAATGGATACTTGGGCAAGGAATAGTCGTGCAAGTTCGAGGTCACCATTGCGGCGTGCGGCACGAGCACATGGTCAAAGCGAGTGATCGAGAAGTCCAGTGGGGCCGTGCCTGGGCGAGGACTTAACCGGATCGACTCGACCCCTTTGAACATTTCGCGTTCATTGCAGATAGGGACGATGAAGAAGCGAGGACCACGGTCCTCGCCATCCACCACCAACCGAGCCATCACCAAGGCGACTTTTGCGATCCCAAAAGATGGCGTGGAGGCGGGCATGAATCTAGGTTGTTCAGTGAGAAACGAACATTGTATGATGGCATTAACTGACTTGCATGCCTCTTCTCTGGGCGTGTTAATAATAAAGCCTTGAGAGGTATTCGTAGCTGTGGTTTCTACGTTGAAGGCGTCCAATCCATGTCCCCTCTCGGTCAAGAGGTAGATACCGACAGTGTCGAATCGGAGCAGGCGATTAACCAGCGGCTCAAGGTCTGGTCGTTTACAAAGATGACGAGCGAGGGTTCCAATGGTCAGTCCGACATGAGCAAGCAAGATGGTGAGCATGGCAGTATCCAATGACAAAATGGGATCAGTCATCATGGACCAATATTTGGTGGAACAATGCTCGACATCTGACGCAGACAAGGCTGCAGGGGAAAGAATGCATGAGGATTTAATTAACAAAAAGTCACAGCTCGTTGGACGCACTATATGTTCGTATCACCAATTTGGCGCGCTGATAAGAAAGCGAAACGCGTTCATTCACGGACAAGAAGTCAGTTCGAATGGTGAACAGAGGATGGCGAGAGAGGGTATTTGACATGGTGAAGGCCATGGTGACTTCCGGGGCTGGAGGGGGAGGGGCCTCTCGATGAAGGCATGATTTATAGGCTAGCAAGTGCGCCTAATTCGCCGGTTCCAGATCCTAGGTTCCATTCGGAGGACAAAATTACTGGCCAAAACACACGTACGCCGTTGCTCCACAGAAAGCAGGAAGAGAAGTAAATTTCGACTTGAAACTCCGGTTGACAGATAGGCCCGTGCTCTAGTTTCGTCGGTAAATGGTTGACAGGAACTATGCAACCAATACCACCGTTCCATGTATCATCTCCAGCTGTAAATCATGACATGCGGGTTATTTTAAAGAGGACAGAAAGACTGACATTCTCACACTGTCCAGAACATCTACAAGACAATGTGTCAGTGACACGACCGAACTGCATATATGGGGAACATCCGGCCTCGGTGAGTTGGCAGTCTCTGATAGGCCTGATAAGGCACGCACTATGCATAGATGGTAAGTCGTGACACGGCTTACGCGGAACATACCGACAGTATTATATGGAAGATTAATAGTAGGGATCATCGCTTCACTGATATGCAGAGGAACGAGGCCACCGAATCATACATCCGCGAGTCTACGCCGAGGGGAACGGGACCAGCGCGCTTGCTGTTACGCGTCAGGGCTGTCAGCCGAGGGAGCCTGAGATGGACTGGTATAATCGAAAATGTCCTGCTTGAAACGACTGCAGCGCCGTTTCTCACGCCACATCAGGAAGTCGCCGCACCGCATCAATCGGGCGAGGCGCTTAGATGTTCTCCACTGAATCCACCACTTACCATTCGAATTTCCATTCAAATGCCTTCCACGTCACTAACTCCGGAAGAAAAGGCAAAAGTATTCTCCGCAATTCCAAAGTCTTCCAACAAGATCGTGGTTGCAGCCCCTGCACGCATCTACTTTGCGCATCCGCAGCGTGACAAATGGTCATACAGTGGACTCCAGGGAATCCTGGCGTTCACCCACGACAAGTCGAAAGACGCGTTCTTCTTGAAGCTGGTTGATTTCGAGGGCACGCGCGGCGTTATATGGACACACGAACTGTACGCTCAATTCGAGTATCACAAAGATCGGTCATTCTTCTACTCTTTCCATGGCGACGTGAGTTGGTCGTTTGATCATAGAATTATGACTCAACTCTTTATAGGACTGCATGATCGGCGTCGTGTTCTCCGAAGATAAAGATGCAACCTCGTTCTACAAGAAAGTCACAGCTCGCAAAGAGGAGAAAGGTACGCGAGAACGCTACTGCCACGAGGGACCTGTATGTTCATGTTGCCTGTTAGCCACAAAAACTTCTCCGGAGCCGCAAAAGGTCAAGAAAGGTCGAAAAGCAATAGACAAGTCAATGATCTCAGGGCCTCAACAAGGTTCATTCAAACATATTGCACATGTCGGGTATGACGAAGAGAAGGGATTTACAAGCAATAATGTCGACGAGTCGTGGCTTTCACTTGTTCGAAACCTCCAGGGTCATGGAGTCACTGCAGATGTCATTGAAGAGAACAAAGAATTCATACAGGACTTTGTCCGCAAAGCACAGCAGACTACTGTGGATGTACCGGCGACAGCACCCAAGAAGAAACCACCGCCCCCACCCGTTCCTCGGCGAGGCGGCCATGCCACTTCGAATAGTGTCACTTCGACCAACGGAGACTTGGCGCCCCCACCTCCGCAGGCCCCTCCCAGACAACCCCCGCAGTTTGGTCTGCGAGGTGCCAGTACCCCGAGCAATGGAAACGTCGCACCACCACCTCCGCAGGCCCCTCTCAGACAACCACCGCAGCTCGGTCTTCGAGGCGCCAGTACCCCGGCCAATGGAGACGTGGCGCCTCTGCCTCCGCAGGCCCCTCCCAGGCAACCACCGCGGTCCGGTTTCACTGTCCCTCTGCCTCCACAACGTAATTCTGTGGCTCCCCCTAACCCACCCACCCGCCCTCCACCTCCAGTGAGACCCAACATTCCCCCTCCACCACCTTCCCGACCAGTGAACTCACCACCAACTCCGCCGCCACCGCCACCGCCGACTGTCCGCCCGACCCCTCCAGTGCGTCCTGAGAGTAGTACACCACCCCCGACATCATCTCCCCCTCCTCCTCCGCCCCCTCCTCCGCCCCCTCCCCCTCCACCAGTTCCTAGAGCCAGTGGATCCTCTCAGTCTCCTCCAGCTCAAGACGGCTCCCCAGTCCCGCCAGCGCCGCCACCCCCTCCGCCTGGAGTGACTCCGCCACCTCCACAGCCTGGGCGTACTGACTTGCTGGCATCGATCCGCGGACAGAGTGTGGCCAATTTGCGCAAGACACCGGCTCCGTCATCAACCCCGCCACCCGCACCTGTACCTACAGCAGAGGAATCCAGCAATAGCAACGGCACGGGCGGAGGGGGAGACTTGACCGCGGCCCTCGCCGCGGCGCTGCTGCAGAGAAGCAAGAAGCTTGGTGACAGTGATGATGAAGATGAGGACGATGACGAATGGGATTAGATATAACATCATGGATTCTACACACAGCCTATAATGAGACTGAACCCTTGCTATCAAGCAAAGCCCTGATCGTCAGAGGACACGTTGTTTAGCTGCCCTGGGTTGGGGGCTCAGCGCTGGAGGTCACCTGATTTAGCGATGGCGATTGCCGAGATCAAATAGCCCGGGCTTACAAGCTCGTTGGCCCTGCTCTCCATCGACACTTGCATCTTGTCTCTCACCACGACCATCGCGATTTCCAACAGACAACTTCCCTTACTCAGTTTGACGTGTTTCTAGAAAATGGCGGATCAGCTGGTGCGTCTATCTAGACTATCACGTGGTGACCATCGACTTATAAGTCGGTCTCGGGCGATTTACCCAGTCTGAAGGTAGGTCTTGACCCACACTGGACGACACATGCATGAGCTCATTTTTTTCGCCTTGACACACAGAACAAATCTCCGGTGAGTAACGCCATCCTGTGCACACGAGTGTCCTCGCAGCTCATGCGCTGCGCACAGAATTTAAGGAAGCCTTTTCTCTATTCGACAAAGGTCAAGCCTATATACCTACACCGTTCTAAAGTCTGATCCATCCTGTTCATCATAGACGGTGATGGCACGATCACCACCAAAGAGCTTGGCACGGTGATGCGCTCGTTGGGACAGAACCCTACAGAAGCCGAGCTCCAGGACATGATCAACGAAGTGGATGCGGACGGAAACGGAACGATTGACTTTCCCGAGTTCTTGACCATGATGGCGCGCAAGATGCGTGACACGGATAGCGAAGAAGAGATCAAGGAGGCTTTCAAGGTGTTTGACAAGGACGGCAATGGATACATCAGTGCGGCGGAGCTGCGACACGTGATGACCAACTTGGGTGAGGACGTTTTTCCGACTTGTTGGCGTGTGCTCAATGCGAGTTGCAGGCGAGAAATTGACTGACACCGAGGTGGAGGAGATGATCCGCGAGGCGGATGTAGATGGCGATGGCCAGATCAATTACGACGGTCAGTGATATGTCTCTCTTTGGTCCCGAACAGCTGCTCATCCGACCGCTTAGAATTCGTCAAGGTGAGGAGGACGCAACGTCCAGTGATTTCCAATTATCATAATTATCTTGCTCAGCTTCTTGAAACAGATGATGCTGTCAAAGTGAACACGTCGTTTTACTTGCCAATGTCATCCGTTGTTACAGCTGTTTATTCCAACTTTTCCTACCAACATCTTTAGTCGTGATATAGGGTGTTGATTTTTTTACTTGTAATTGCTCGTTTACGGATTCCGACTGCTGTACAGTATTCGAAGTGCTGGGTACTGGGTATCAATACAGGCCGGTTGCCGCACAGCAGGGAGGAGCCATGACGTCATTTGCGTAGCCCAGCCTAAGACTAGATAAGGGGCCTTTGCACCAATTCTTCCACATCATCATGTCGGAAACATCCAAAACAAACCCCACGGAACAGCGTTTCAATATTTTACCTCACCCAGCGGTCAGTGATTCGTTGTTCGAGACCCGTCGCCGTGACCGATGCATAACTACAGAAGTCGAACAACCCCGCGGATCTCGTCGGCACGGGCGCTGATCTGGCGAGCAACCCGGCCGTAATGGCGCACCATGCGCGGGAGCCTCACATCCCCAGTGAGGAGGTGTTGAGCAAGTTGGAAGCGCCCCTGGTAAGACGCGTGCTCGACTCGTTCTACGCTGCGGCTGATCTCGTCGTTTAGAGTCGAGAGGAGCTCAAGAAGAGGTCCGAGGAGCTGAACAAGTAGTGGTGGGGCAAGGACCCGTCTTGTGGATCCGGATCGACTACTAGACGCGCAATGATATGGTATTGCTGTGATTTATGATTTATGATTTGTGCTTGCGAGCAGTGTATCAATTTTGCTTCCGCTGGATAACGGTCGTCGAGCGGATATATCATGAAATGTGGTAGCGTGAAAACGGGTGGTGATGGTGACGACGCCGACCGTTCATATCCATTCCGTGACTCCCAAAAGAACTCTGAGTGCTGTCCTTAATGATGACACCTGTTGGCATGACCCGCGGGTTGACGGTGTCCGTTCGACCCACCAGAACAACCTGGGTTAGGAACACGAGGTAATGGCCTATATTAACTAGGGGCAATTCCCTCCATCGCTCTGCTACATTGTGTCGGTCGGGACCATGCCATCGACAACCAGCGTGCGTTGATGTCGGACAAGAGCGTTCATCTCGTCAGCGCCGGGGGTTCGAGTTTGGCAAGTAGAACTTGAAGACGATAAACAGCTGGCATCCGAGTCCTTGCAAGTGGAGTATGTCCGGTGTTTCGCTGTCAAAGGATGGCAGATGGAAAGCTGCGGGGACATACAAGGAGGTGATTCAGAGACACGCGAGCGCGTCTTGTGAGCAGACTAAGCTCACCTGATTTAGCCGTGGCGATTGCCGAGATCAATCTCTCCATCGACACTTAAGTACTACATCTTGCCTCCACGACCATCGTGATTTCCAGTAGACAGCTTCGCAGCCTGACGCGTTTCTAGAAAATGGTGGATCAGCTGGTGCGTCCATCTAGAACATGATCACGGGGTGACCATCGGCTCTTAAGTTGGTCTCGGGCATCTTCCTCAGTCTGAAGGTGGGTTTCGACACGCGCTACTCAGTCTGAAGGACTCATTTTTCTGCCTCGATACGCAGAGCAAATCCTTGGTGAGTACTTCCATCCTGTGCACTCTGGTGTCCTCGCAGCTCATGCGCTGCGTACAGAATACAAGGAAGCTTTTTCCCGGTACGACAAAGGTCGAGACAATATACCTACACCCCGCCACTGTGCGAAAGTCTGATCAATCCTGTTTATCATAGATGGTGACGGAATGATCACCACCGAAGATCTTGGCGAGGTGATGCGCTCGTTGGAACTGAAACCTACAGAAGCCGAACTAGAGTACATGATCAACGAATTGGATGCGGACGGAAACGGCACGATCGAATTTCCCGAGTTCTTGACCATGATGGCGAATAAGATGCGAGGCACGGACCGCGAAGAGATCACGCGAGCCTTCAAGGTGTTTGACAAGGACGGCAATGGACTCATCAGTGTAGCAGAGTTGCGACACGTGATGCTCAACTTGGGTAAGGACGTTTTTTGAACAACGGCTATTTGTTAGTGCGTGCTCAATGCGAGTTGCAGGCGATAAATTGACCGAGACTGAGGCGGAGGAGATGATTCGCGAGGCGGATGTAGATGGCGATGGCCAGATCAAATACGAAGGTCAGTGATATGACGTCCCTTGCTCCGTCAGCTCATCTGATCCTTAGAATTCACCAAGGTGCGAAGGATGTGGAGTAATTTCCCAATTATTTTGCTCAGATTATTGAAACAGATTATGCTGTCAAAGTGAACACGTCGAGACTCTTACTTACCCATGTCATCCTTTGTTATGGTTGTCTATGCCAACTTTTCCTACTAACAAGTTTATTCGCGATAAGCATGCGATGTTGATTTATACTTGGGAAATGCCGGCTGCGCGTATAGAAACCTTGCTTCAAGTTGTTTGGTTTCGGGCATGGGTGACAAAATCGTTGCGTAATTTCGAAGGAATGGATACATGGTTGGATTGTAAATGATCAGGAATGGAAGTTAATTGTTCTCGAGGAGTAGATGGAGGTCACCTAAGACTGATGCCATCCCGTGCGGTTCCGAGAAGTTGCAATGAATGCATGATGCTGTACGGACCCCGCGGCGGTGTTATGTAGCCGGAAGCATAGCCTGGGCCAGGAACACTAAATCAAGTTCCGTCCATCGCTCTGTTACATTGTGTCGCTCATGACCACACCGTCGACATCCAGCGAGGCAGCTGTCAACGCTGGACAGGAGCGTTCGTTGATCACCGAAATCGACACCAATAACGAAATACGGGCGGTGACGTTTACAGCGAATGGCGAGCATCTCGTGAGCGGCGGCACGGAGGGGGTTCGAGTTTGGCGAGTAAAAGACGGTACACAGGTGGCATCGATGCAAGTGGGGTTTGTTCGGTGTCTCGCTGTGTCAAAGGATGGCAGATGGATTGCTGCGGGGACATACAAGGAGGTGGTTGTCTGGGATGCAGAGACGTACGAGCACGTCTTTGCGAACGTGGAGGCGTACTTGAACGGCGTCGACTTCTCGCCCGACTCGACTCGACTCGTCACAGGATCGCTCAACAACACTGTCTCCGTCTGGAACATCGCAGCTCGCCAACGCGTCCTGGGTCCACTCCAACACCCGGATATCGTCATAGCAGCCAAATATGCGCCCGATGGCACTCAAATCGCGACTGCCACTCCTGACTGCGTTCGCGTATACGACACGAACGACGGCGGTTTGCTCCTCAACATCCCAGTCAAAGTACCGCCGTGGTACAATACCGGTCTCCTCTGGTCAACCCATTGTCTCTTCGTCGTTTCCGACAGTACAATCAAGCAAATCGATGTGTCCGCCCCATCAGAAATATCGGAATGGCAAGTTCCAGATAGCAACGACTCCTCCTGCATTGCCCTACCGCAGCATGGCGGATACATTGCATACGCTACAAAGCGTACCGTCACGCTTTGGGACATGTCGACACGCTCCCAGCTCGGTTTCATCGAACACCCTCAAGACATACGTTCAACCGTGCTGTCTCCAGACAACCTCTTTCTCGTAATCGCTGGAGAGAGCGGGAAAATCACCATCAACTGTTTAGCCCACATCAATGCAAGTGTCATAGTATTAGAGTGCGGCGTATTTTAACAAACCTTTTTCTACACAGGACTCAATCCCATTGTCGCGCCTGCATCCCACATTCCAGGAATCAGACATCCAGATCGATGACGCTGCGTTTGATGCATGGAAATGCGGTCAGCTCGAAAATGCGGAAGCGTTATTGACCGCAACATTCCCTGCGTCTCAGGACCCAAACCATCATATACTAGCTAGTCGAGCTCTTGTCCGAACACGCTTGCAACACTGGGACGCTGCGCTCGGTGATGCCGAAAGGGTATCTGCCACTCCCCTCCCACCTAGTGACTAACGCTGACACTAATTTACACAAAGTCCATCAAAATTAAGCCATCCGTCACTGGCTACATTGCAAAAAGCATAGCGCTTGTCGGCAAGGGGGAAAAGTACGACGGGTATCGGGCATGCGACATTGCGTTCGAGCGCTTCCATTCGACGCATGTCAGTTTCATCCTCCTGATCAAGGTGTGTATTCCGTGCGCTTCGCCTTGGTTTCCCCTTCCTTTCTCCTATTATTTAGGCAATCGTCGTATTTATGGCCGGCGACCACGTCGATGCGATATCGCGCGTGGACGACCTCATCGCCACAGTGCCCTTCAACTCGATCTGCTATGTGGTTCAGGCACGTGCATATCACGCTACCACACAGCGAATATCGCTAATTTCAGCAGGCACATATGTATTTTCTCCGTGGAAAATGGCATCTGAAACGCCGCGACTACGAGCGCGCGATACATGATTTCGAGCGTGCACGAGCCCGAATACGGCGCCACACGAGTCGAACGCTCTTCATGGTCTCGCTGGTAAGCTTATCCCACGGCTATAATCGCAACGCATCCAAATACCCTCTTTGCCAGATATCCGGATGGAATTTCGACGATCTTGGCATCATGATTCAAAAGTATCTTTGCGAGACCCTTTATGCAGCAGGTCGCACGAAGGAGGCAAGCGAATCACTGCTGAAGATGGCAAATACCCTCGACGAAGAGGTGTATGTAAGTGCACACATCACCATGTGGGTATCTGGTAAGTTATATGCTACCAGTTCGTCCCGTCATCTGTTTGACATTTCACGCAGATTTCGTGCAACGATGTCTCTCCGCTCCTGTAAGCAGTCGTGACGCAGCCTCTAAGGGACACGACGTACCATCATCCCCCACACCGCTCTTGAGAGAGTGGGCAAAACGAAAACTGACTAGTGGCTCTTGGAAAGATGCCTTGTCCGCCGCTGACAATGTGGGTATTCCTTTGCTCTGGTATCCCTCGTAGGCTTGACACTCTGTTGGTCTGGAGTTTATGGTCCCCAAATCCGCGATTTATTGGGCTATCTGTGAATGGCTCGAAACCCGCCACAAGATAAAGGATGGGACCGAGTGTTTCAACCAAATGATGCGCGAATTGGGAGGGGAGAAAAATCCGCACGCCGAGCTGGAGGAATGGATTCGTGGTGAGCGGGTTGCACATGCCGTGTATATAGGTATTGCCGTTTACGTGACAACTTCCCGTCAGACTTCAAGCAACGTTTCTCCAAGAAACTCGAGTTTCGTGGAGATTTAGCAGTAGCTGACCGGAAATACGAGGAGGCCGTTTCCGAGTATTCGGCCGCACTGTCCCTCGATTCAGCCTTGCCACAAGTCTTCATTAAGCGAAGCGAGACGTACATAGCCAGCGATTTGTGGAGGGACGCATTGAATGACGCGAACGAGGTGTGCCTAATTGTCTCACGCCGTTCAGTTCTTGTTGACGTATGATATCAGGTGATCAAGCTCGATCCATCATCTCCGTGGGGCTACGAGAGGAAGCACGCAGCTCTACACAAGGCCGGAGACTATGACAATGCCATTGAAGCGTTCGAGACGATGCTCTCCAAAATAACGCACTCACCTGATGCAGAGATTCGTGGTACGTGCATCAGCATCGTACTGAGGTTTTTCTACTGACATTACCTCCCAGAGCGTCGTAGCGACTATGTGAAGCCATCAGAGACGAAGGCAGCGATCCGCAAGGCTGTTCAGGATGCCATCCGCGACTCGCCGCGTGTTCTCATTAACACCATCTCCGGTCATCTTCTCGACAAATCCAAGCAAGCATCTTCGTTCGAATCACTCCCGGTCTTTAAGGAGATGGTATCCTCTATGATCACGAGCATCGACCATTCCCGCATCGAACAAGAAGTTACGCAGTACTACCGCTACGCCACATTTTCGCACAGGTGGGAAGATAATGAACCACTGTTCGAAAAAGTCGTACACATTGTCGTGTATGATCTCGAGGAGTCTCCCACTCACGACAAGCTTCAAACGTTTTGCAAGATCGTGCGGGCTGCCGGATTCAATTGGGCATGGAGTGATACGTGCTGTATCAACAAAGCGGATCACTTCGTGCTCCAAGAAGCCCTGGTCGCCATGTTCAAGTGGTACGAAGGCTCCGCCGTGACGATCGTTCACCTCCGCGATGTTCGCTCCCCATCGCGGCGCGGCGATTTGGTGAAGAGCATTTGGAATACGCGTGCCTGGACATTCCAGGAATATCATGCCTCCAAGGTGGTCCGGTTCTACAATGAGGACTGGACGCCGTACCTGAACCTCGACATTCCCAACCACAAGGAGTCGCCCGAGATCATCTCGGAGATGGAGGAGGCAACAGGTGTCTCCGCACAAACCCTGATGGCACTCCGTCCCGGCTCAGATGATATCCGGGACAAACTGTGTCTAGCTTCGCGGCGAGAGACGACCCTCGTCGAGGATGCGGCATACTCGTTACTTGGGGTATTTTCTGCATCCTTGTCGATCGTGTACGGTGAAGGGGACAAGGCGCTCGGGCGGCTTTTGGCACAGCTACTCACGAGCTCGGGTGACACGAGCATCCTTGCATGGACAGGGAAATCTGGACTCTACAACACCTGTCTCCCTGCCAATATCACCGTGTTCAGCCAGTTGCCACCAGCGCACATTCCACCTGCCATCAACAGCGCCGAGATGGATCTGATCACTGCCAGATTACATGCCTCTTCACTTAATTTCTCCCTGGTCCTCAAGTTGTATGAACAACTCTGTGGGCTCCCTGTCCCGTTGTTCGCGGGGAAACGGATGAAGCTTCCATGCATCACTTTCAAACTTGGGCCTCTATCGATTCCTCGAGGCAAGTCGGAACGCGTTTATCGTGCGCAAACAGCTGCGCTCGGGATTGTGGAGATCAGGACCAAAGAGGATCTCTCCCGATTGGAGTCTCTTTACCTCGTTCACCCATGGATCGACTTTCTACTCCACCGCCACCCTGTCGGAAGTGTCATAGAGACAGTTCCTGAAGGAAGCCCAGACGACCAGTGTTCGTCGACGGGCGAGATGCTGCCATCCCCAGGCCCTTCCAATATCCCAACGATCAGACGAACGCGAACATTGGCATCCCGCCTTGGTCTTCAGTTTGGTGGACGGTCCGGCTCACTCCCGCGAGACGCAACATCACTTCTCCCCCCTTCGTCTATATCGCAGAACGACAAGCGGATGCGCGCGCTGCAGTTCGTTGCTCGACTGAGACAACCGTTTGGTGCGCTGCTGTTTACGCCGACGCGCCAAAACGTGGCGGAATACAGGCGGGTTGCTTCGGAGAGTCAGATCACTGTGCAGGTACATGAGGATGCGCCGTGGAATGTGTTGATAGACAATGCGCGGATGTTGGATGTGCTTTGATGATGTGCGATGCGGCGTTGCTATTAGCATTTTGGTGGTGGTTTTTTTTGGTGATCGCGCATTCCCCACTGGTGTTATCGTGCGGCGTGCGCTCTCAGGACTCTCCTTGACCGTCACCCCCTGGTGGATGCGGCCTTGAGCAAGCACGATGATGTTGTTGAACCAGTTGTCGAGTGATCCCGATGATCAGATTCAAGATGGGCGCGTGAATCAGTGCAATATTTATCACTGTCGTATTCACACTCGTTAACAATATCCGCCATACATGCTGGACCGGTCACTCAGGCAAGCCAGGTTTGGGCCGACACTACTATGTCGGCACTTCCAAGTTACCGTAACTATTTTCTGTTGGGGTTGTAGTGTTACAGTAGGAGACAATTTACGCAGCATGCTGTCAGTTCAGTGTGTGGTCTCTTTTCTGACGATTTGAATTTCACAACGCACGGATCTTAGCTAAACGTCGAGGCACGCCAGAGGACGGGCACCTAATACTTATACGCTAGACACCAAATTCGTCTTGCCATCACCACTCCCAGCAGTGCCGGATGTAGCCGTGAGGATGGTTATCCTCTTAGCGATGAAGAGTGGGGGCTGGGACTGGGGCACCTCAAACTGTCGGTTTCAGGCGCATCCCCTTCATAGGAAATCGGTGCAAGATGAGTAAAAAACGCCTGAAAATCATTCACCGACAAGGAACGTGGTGTGCCGGGTTCACGAGCCCTAAGCCACCAAGTCCCATCGCGTGGCGCTATCCACACACCCCACAAAAACCACGTCCGCCCGCTTTCTCGACATCACACGTGACACGCATCCGTACAAACGTTATTTGGCTATGTTGAATTCAGAAGGCTTCGCTTGCCTTTTTTGGGTGATTGCGTCTCGCGACGACGCAGCGTCCTGCGACAATCAGACATGGCGGAGGAAGACAGTCTCGTTTCACGCAGGCCGAGGCGGAGTACAGCTGGGAACCGGTGCGTTCTGCTCGGCATCCCTGTATTGTGGCGATTGGCACACTGACCGCCGCCAGGATGGAAGTGGCCTTGGCCGAGCTGGCACTCGAGGAACAACAAGAAGTCGAGGAAGACATCGAATTCGTTGTAGACCAAGGTACATTTTTCCCGTCCACGCCACTCCTTTTAGGCTTACCTATTTGTTGATGCTTTGCCATTGGTTAGAGGAGGAGGACGTCTTTGAGTCGGATTTCGCGAGTACCGACGACGAGGCGGCGCAAGAGGACGTCGATGAGGATAAGACTGTGCAAGAAGCGGAACGGAGGGAGCGCAAGGTGCGTTGCGTATTTCCAGTTCCGTTTGTTGTTGCGTCGAGGAGACATGACCCCTCTCACTCTCTAGACTGCCCGTGCGCGCGTCGAAAAAGCCACCGCAGCTGCCCATGCACGCCAGCGGGTGACGTTCAACCCAGGAGCGACATACTCGCAACCGAGGTCGCGGGTGACCCAAAAGCCCAAACGCCGCGTCTCCCTGGGTGTCGTTGTGGATGCCGAAACTGGAGAGGTCATTCAGGGCGGTGCGGGTACGGTGCGGGGCAAGAGGCACAGTCAGAGGCGACATACGATCATGAATACCTCGGCAACCGTGAATCGTATCAAGGACGCCGAGGAGAAGCGGGTACGCTCTTTTTGTCGATGCTGACGTCTGCTGTTTCGTTTATGTGGATGGGGCTGCCTCGCATGTAGGCTGCGATTCCAAAGAAGACAAAGATGGCCGCTCGATTACCGACCCAAGACGAACTCATCGCACGGGCGCTTGACACCGAAGAGGGCAACATTATGGAACACAGGAATTATCTACGTCTCGAAGAAGAAAAACGCGCCAAGGCGCGCGTGGTGAAGCAAGCCATCGCAGGCCCAGTTCTGCGATGGATCAGCAAGAAAGAGACAATTCAGGTGGAAGTCCAACCTCCTCCGCCGCCACTGCTGGCCCCGACGACGACAGCATCGAGCGCCAACTTGTATGCAGCCAAGTATAGCTTTCTGTATACGTCATCAAGCGTGGGAGGGGGTACAATGGGGACTCAGGCGTATAGTATGCCATTTTATGCGTACATGCCACCCGTTGCTCAGAATGCAGCCTCGAAACCGCAAGAAACGGATGCGTCTGCATCTGCGTCAGTGGTGGCCACAGCATCCTCGAGCGGGAATCCAGCTGTGTCCTCTGCAGGTGCATCGACAGCTTCGATGTCAATTGTAGCACAATCTACACCGTCCCTACCACCCACCTCTTCTTCAAACGTCCAAGATGCCACGACGTCCGCCATCTCCTCCGTTCCATCGACCTCATCGTGGCAGCAGCAACCACAACCTCAGGCCCAACCACAGCCACAAGCCCCAGCACCGCAAACCCAAATTCCGCCTGTCCTCTACTCCTACTCACCCGTACCCACAGCACCCCTCATCGCCCACCGCGCCGAAGATGTGTGCAAGAACTACATCATCCACGAGTTATCCCAATCCGTTCCCTCCAAACCCCCATGGAAAGACACCATGTCAGCCATGTTTGGGGATCACGTGAAGTGGGACGAAGTGAAGGTGTTTACGAGCAAGGGACGACCTTTGGGTGGGTGTTTTCGGATGTCGTTTCTTTTGTTGGGGTGCCTTTGGGTTTACATTTTCCTTGCGTCCGAGTACGTGCTTGCGCGTCTGGAACTGGAACTGACGACACCCCCTCGTGCGACGTTAGCCCGCCCGGTGCGTACGTGTCCCATCACAGGCCTACCTGCCAAATATCGCGATCCGAAGACGAACGTTCCGTTTGCCAACGTGGGTGCGTATGAGGTGTTGACGAAGGTCATGGGGAGGGGATATGTGTGGTGTAGTGCATTGGGGTGTTATGTCGGGGTGAGTGAGACGAGCCAAAGGGATAGGCGTCCGGGTGGAGAAGCTGAAGGGAGTGGGAGCGCGGGCGCAGGTGCAGGTACAGATGTGGCTGGAGAGGAAGAAGACGAGGGTGGAGATGATGATGCGACTGAGGAGCTAACAGAACGGGCCGCGAAGCGGCGCAGGGTCGAGGTTGCTGACGGATGATGGGTGACTCGAGCATCTTGCTGGCACCTCGCACTTTGTTGATTGCCTGTCTCACATCGTACATAATACCGCGTTCGTGCTTGCCTGCGTCAAACTACCACCTCAGTGTCTCTGAATCAACAACACCGGGAAGGATGCCACTTCCGTCGTGATCCATCGTCGGATCTGAGTTCTGATTTGGACCGCCGTGCTGCTAGTATTGTAAGTGTCAAGTAGAGCAAAGGTTTCTACCGGACCCAAAAATCGTGAGAAAGTGCAGCCCCTATCTTACCGGTGACTCTCCTCATCCCCGTACTATGTTTTTCACCCAACCTACAAATTCCATTGACAGTGTACCCACTTCAAGTCCTGTAGGTCGCACGCCCAACACATCGTTCACCGGCAGATGTTTGCACCCTCCGTCCACTCATTCACCCGTCTGTGCAATTGCGCACAGACAAAACGCGTCCCCAACGCCTCTAAATGCCCAAATCGCATTCCTAAAACACGTCCCTTGCGCCTTGGATGCGTCGCCCTCGCCTCCAACATATCCCCAACAGCTCTAACGCGTCCCCTTCGCCTCCAATTGTCGCCGACGTGTCCCTGACGGCTCTAACACATCCACGCCTTTAACTCGCCCACGACGCCTCAAGCGCATAACCCCACTGCTTCAACTACACCCCCATCACGCCGATGGCACCTCCGCCGCTTCGAATACGCCCCCATCATGTCAAACGCATCCGCATTGATCCCAACACTCCCCCACCGCTTCAAACACATCCGCCGCATTGAATGGACCACCATCGCATTGAACGCACCCTCATCAATGCCAACGTATCCTCATGTCGAACGATGTCGAATGCACCTCATTGACCCCGATGCGCTCCCATTGACTTCAATGCACCCCCACCACTTTGTACGCAGGTCATTTGGCATGCTTTGGAGGTGGAATAGGTGGCTCAGGTACATCGTTCACCCTGCGCTTGCGCTGCTCGTGCTAATACATGTCTTCCTCAGCCACTGCATCCATCTTGATTCCACGCCTCCAATAATGCTCGGCGACTCTCGACTCAACATGCGCACTCAATTGGCTTCCTAGCCACCTAATGCAACGTAGCGCGTTCGTTTCGACGACGCGCTGGTTCTCCTAGCTCGCACGGCATAGCCGATCACTTTTCCTAGCCCACCTTTCCTCTACATGTGCCAACAACGCAACAACGCCGATGACGCGCCCTCACCCCTTCCTCCTCCCCTCACTCTGATGACGACGCCGACGACACGTCGTTGTTGACGCGCCTTCTCCCTCTCCCTCATCCTCGCCCACCTCGCTGTTGCGAGGTCGCACCCTTCTACACCCTGCCTCCGAGTCCCCCCCTCGTCCCGTCGGTGCGCCCTCCCTCTCCCTTATCCTTACCCACCTCGCAACGAGGTCGCGCCGTCACACCTTCCTCCTCCCCTCGTCCTGACAACGACGCGTCGTTGTTGACACGCCCTCTCCCTCTCCCTCATCCTCACCGACTTCGCGACGACGAGGTCGCCCCCTTGCCCACTCTTCCTCCATTGTACTGATGACGACGTGACGCCGACACCGACGACACGTCCACCACTCCCTCGCCCCTCGCGGCGACAACGAAGTCGCGCCCTCACGCCTTCCTCCTCCCTCGTCCTGACAACAGCGACACCCCGCGCCCTGAGGGGGTATAGAAGCGACGGTACAACGCGACTGTGCGCGTTGTGGCATCGCTTCAGTACCCTCCCCTTTACCCTCCCTCCCTGCTCCAGTGCAACCTCAATGTCTACGTGCGCACGCCGCCCTCCGAGTCTCCCCATCCCTCTCCCTAGTCCTCACACACCCTGACCATGATGTGCCATCTCCCTCTCCCTCGTCTTCACCCACCTCATGACGACCGTGACGAGGTTGCACCCTCACCCACCCTGACTATGACGATGATGAGAATTTGATTCTTATTTTTATTGCTAAAGCAAATAATAAATTTGTCATAAATATAATTGTTGTACATTTCGGCGCAATCTGTTCCCGCCGCCCAGGTAAGTTATCAATTCGTTGGCTCGTCTAATCCGACCTTGTCTCAGGTGTAAGTGGGTGCACAAAGCCCTTAGCGCACTCGATGGTCCTCGTGGACACAGCAGTCTTCCTGTGTAACAAATCTATCGCCAAGACGACAGGACAATCATGTAATCCTCTGATGACGTGTTCCTGTATTTCCTTCCTCTTTGATCTTCACATCCCATATGTACTTTTGTATAAATAAAGGTAGAACTTTCTCCTCCCGTCGTCCTCTTACAGAGATCGAGCCTCAACTACCAACGTCTCAACTACGAGTCGACGCCACATCTGTTGTCGCCCATCAGAGCGGTCTCAGTGTTTCTCGCCGTCGGCCACGGCCCGGGTAGGCTTCCATCACACTTCCCAAACACTTGGCAGATTTTTCTCCCCTCACAGAGCACCTACGAAAATCCCCCCTGTGTTGCAGAGTTTGAGTTTTCCCTTCAACTTTCATTACTCAAGTAACAATGTCGTGTAAGTCTTGTTATTACTCCAAACGCCTAGGTTATGACATGCCTGCCCTGCCGTTCGCCACAGACCTCTCTACTGACAACTTCATTGTTCTTCTTCCTGGATCATTCCTGGGTAGTGATGACATGGCTCCGAGCATGAACTACTTTAGAGGTGTAAAGGGAGATTTGGAGAGCCGGGGCTGCAAAGTAATTGAGCCGAAGGTCAGCATGACAGGTAGCATCAAAGAGAGGGCCAAACAACTCGACTCACAAATTAATGACCTGCTTCACCTTCATTCTGGTTCGACGACTGGCAAACATGATGTCCATCTCATTGGTCAGTCTTCTCCCATTTTGCGTACAAATCCTGATGTCCTGTCGAATTAGGCCATGGTACGGGTGGCCTTGATGCCAGATGTCTGGTAGACTTGGCAGGACTCAGGTACAATGTACTATCCATTACCACAGTATCGACACCCCACTATGGATCACCCATCTCTTCGTTGTATGGCAGCCTGGGTGAGTGGCAATACACATCCTTATCAATGCTTCCGCTTAGACTGAGTTCGTGGTTTCTCAGGACCCGTCAGTAGACCTACATGTGAATCCACAAATGACCTTCTGTCGGAGACCGACTCCGGAGAGTATCTCCCGCCCCTCGACGCTCCGTCTTTCTCCCCTGCCCTCCCCATTGCTGCTAAGACCAGGCACAGAGAGCATCTTGTGCACGAGGCTCCATTCTCCCATACCCTCCCCTTCGTTGCACAAGGCATGGATGATATTACCCCAGACCACATGGCGAGCTTCAATGCTCGTCACAAGGATGTCCTGGGAATCAAATATTTTAGCGTTGCGGCAAAGTTTAAGCCACGCTTCAATCACATGTTTTAGTATGTGTGCCCCCTTTTCTGTGGAACTGGCTGCTCATGAGCTCAATTACAGCGCCTCTCACAATTACATCAAGAATGCTGGCAAAAACTCTAAATATCCCAAGGCCTTTGGAGACAACGATGGAATGGTCTCCGTTGAATCCGCAAAGTGGGTACGTAGTGACAAGGTTTTAGTATCTTTTTATTTGCTCAACACTTGGAGTAGGGTAAGTTCCTTGGTGTTATAGAGAATGGTACCAGGTGTTTCGGTGTTGAAGGGAAAGATGTCAGCCATCTCGGCGTTGTATGTTTCCCGTTTCTTCTTTTTCTGTGTCTTTCTATTCATGAGCTCCCTTTTAGGTTGGCTGGGGACACCTGGGTATTGAAGCAGGCGACTCGGACTATGACACCATAGGCATGTTCCGCTGGCTCGTGGACAACCTTGCCAGGAATGTCGAAGGCAAAGCATAATGATGTGTTGCCGGAATGACAGCATGCTTGGCTGCTCCCTAGTTTCTTTTAATTTTGTTTCTGCCTGGACCTCCTTTGTATTTCTCTCGTCATCACCCACGTTATCGTATTTCTTTCCTTTACCCTGGCCAGGCCCTGAGTGTAAGTCGCATATACCATCACGTGTACGATACTACTTTTCGTAGTATACTTAGTAGAAGTCCTCCCTGTACGCTTTTTTTAAAAACTTCAATGTTTTATCACTTCGATGCTAGTCACTATTCAAGTCGCTGTTTCGTCAACTTCATGTCGTCCGCCCTGGACCTAAACACCTTGAATTTTTGTCGCGCTCCTTTCGAGCTTCAACTACTCCGACGCTCATTCTCATCTCGTCTTCCATCCATCTCATCTTTCGGCATCCACACCGCGCCCGCCCGCCTCGCCGCAATAGCCTTGGTCATCCCGAGATCACCAGACGTCTCTACAACTTCCCATCCACATATGCCATCAACGCACGCCCGCATCCAAAGTTCCCCCGGCGCTGGTGAGGTCCGACTCCCCGAGCTCGATGCGATGATGCCAGTGCCAGTGCCCCACCGCCCGTTTATTGGCATTACATATGTAATTATTATTCAGGCCACCGTTTACGTTCGTACGCCCGTGGTCTTAATTGAACCCTTGTTTGAGAAACCCACTGGTAATCGTTTCGTGTTCGTCATTAGTCCTTCCTATTCGTACACCCGTGGTCCTTACATAAGTTATAGAAATGTTCCAGAAAGTTACAGAGTCAAGCAGGAACGATAACGTGAGCGTGTTTTGACTCATAGGCGACCATAAAGTAACAATTGGGGAATGTGAAAGCCATGAAGGGTGAACGAATGATCGCCGTTAGAGTACGTCCAACACACGTACACCGTCTATCAGCTTTTTCAACAATGCCGATGTTATCTCCTTCACCTGGACCGTGATCAGACTCTCTGCAGCAACCCTCTTGTATTCTTCGACATTCCGACGTGTCTGTGTGAGTAACAGTGCGCCCCATGGTTGCTTCAGGCGAGCGACGAGCCGGAGGGCTTGTATCTGCTTGTTCATCTGCGCTTCAGAGGACGGGAGGAGAGATGCTGTATATGGAAGTGGTGTGGCAGGCCGTCCAAGCACCAACGCAAGAGTAGCGAACCACCCCACTTGTGTTTGCGGGGCCGCTGATGCGGTACTGCAAGGGCCGGGGGGCAACGGCAGCTCGCCCATCGACGAAGACTGAATGTCTGTGTCATTCCTCTCGTTTACACCTCCAACACATTGTCTGTCGAGCAGAAAGTCGATCCAAGGATGACCGAGAATCAGAGAATCCAATTTAGAGAGATCTTCTGTAGTCGTAATCTCTACGACCCCGAGGGCGTCCGTCATTGCGCGGAATATACGTCCCGACCCGCTCTGAGTAACCGATGCAAGTCTGAGTTTGAAAACGAGGCACGGAAGCGTCATTCGTTGTCCTGAAAACGACGGCACACGAAGTTCGTGAAGTCGATCATACAGCTTCATGGCCAAGGTGAGATTGAGCGACGAAGTGCGCATTCCGGCTGTAATCTTCTCCAATTCGTCACTTGTGATCGCGGGCGGGATGTGCGAGGTCGGTGACTCGTTGAACACACTGATACTACCCGGAAGGCAGCTGTTGAAATTTCCCGACTTCCCGATCCATGCAAGGATGCTCGTGTCTCCCGAGCTCGTAAGTAGCTGTGCCAACAATCGGCCAAGTGCCCGGTCCCCCTCGCCATATGTGACCGGCAAAGATGTGGAGAATATCCCGAGCAATGAGTAGGCTGCGTCCTCAACAAGGAACGTTTCTCGTGTCGAAGCTAGACGCAACTTCTCCCGTATGTCATTCAAGCCAGGTCGGAGTGCCATCAAGGCTTGCGACGAGACACGCGTTGCCTCCTCCATCTCTGAGATAATCTCGGATAGATCCTTGTGATTGCGCTCGCCGAGGTTCATGTACAACGTCCAGTCCTCTGTGTAGAAGCGGATCACCTTGGAGGCGAGATATTCCTGAAGTGTCCAACCACGAGTGTTCCAAACGTGCTTCACGAGAGCGCGCCGCGATGAGGAGTGAACACCACGGAGGAAAACGAATGTCATCTCGGAGCCCTCATACCACTCGAACATGGCGACCAGGGCTTCTTGGAGCACGAAGTGGTCCTTTTGGTTGACACAGCATGTATCACTCCATGCCCAATTGATTTTCGTTTCTTGAACGATCTCACAGAACCTTTTCAGCTTGTCATGAGTCGGAGATTCATCTAGGCCATACACCGTTATGCCCGTGACCTGCTCGAACAGTGGTTCGCTTTTTTCCCACTTGTGTGATAGCATCACGTATCGGAAGTAGCGCCGTACTTCATCCTTGATGCGGCCGTAGTTGATGCTCATCGTCATGGATGATATAAGTTCATTAAATATTGGCAGGGCTTCGAATGCATATTCCCGTTCAGCTCTATCGTGGAGACGGCCCGTAGCGGTGTTGATGAGCACACGTGGCGACTGCTTGGTAATCCGTTGAACATGTTTACGAATCTCCGCTCGTGTGCTTGATGTGCTGATGTACCGATCACCCTGCCCTGTGGGGTAATGTAAACAAACAACTTTATCACGGTAACGAGAATACAACTCACGTTGAACATTCGGATCGGGGGACTGTGCCATCTTCGAGAGCATCGCCTCGAAGGCCACAACTGCGTTGTCGTAGTCTCCTGCCTTGTGTAAAGCTGCATGCTTCATCTGGTAGCCTATTGGCGATGACCGGTCGAGTGTGATCACATGATGATGATGATGATGATGCGTGAACAAGATGGACGCATGACGTAAAATAATGTACCTCGTTTGCATCGTCTACAGCTTGATTCCATGACCCGATTGCCATAAATGCATTGATTCGCTTGGTGCGAATGTCTTTTGGGAAAGGGGGATTGATGGACAAGGCGGTCGAATAGTGGTATATGGCCTCGTCATACTGCTGGGCATCCACGGCTGTATCTCCGAGGTGCTCCAGTTTCTTGCAAAAACGCTGCCTGAAGTCTGACAGAAAAAAGAAATACGTAAGCGATGATCTACACAGGAGTCGGACTGCCTGACCTTCACCAAGATTCCCTATGTTATTCTTCATTTGATGAACACACTCGACCGCATCCTTGGTGCGACCTGCTGCAAGTAGGGCTTCACACAGATGCTGTTCAATCGTGACGTCGATCTCATCAAATTTCCATCCGAATATCTGACAGAGACGGTGAGCGACATCGTTACTTCTTATAGCCATTGGGAAACTCACCAGCGAGATCATACAGAGTGTCTGACTCGTGTGGTATCGCACGTGGGCTCGTGCACGCTCGAACGACTGTATCGCGGTCTCGTAGTCACTGGTCTCCATTTGCGAGTTTCCAAGGAGAAGATACATGCACGCCTGCAAAAATATTAGGGATGCCTTGCGGTGACGCGTTGTGCACGTGCCTGAACCACATGGCATACTGGGCCGCGATGCACCTTAGTGATGAGGTCATCTATGCGAGATATCGCATCGTGGTGCTCTCCGGACGTAAATACGATGATAGCCTGAGGGGTATCAGCGACTAAGGGGCGCGCAAGCCGGGAAATACAAACCTTGATGAGAAGGATAAAGTCACCGTCAGATGAGAAGCGCTCGGATGCGATGCTGCACGCCTGATGGGCTTTGTGCCTTTCCCCCATGCCGATATGCGCTATACTCTTTGCGATGTAGCCAATGACGGACGGCTGTATGTTGATGGCCTTGGTGTGAATTGACGTGAGCAATAATAGTATATGCGAGGGCAGAGGACAAGTACATTTTCGGCATCGTCGAGGGCTGCCTTCCACCGCTGCAAACGAGACCGCACGAGAGCTCGACCAGCGAGTACATGATGGCTTGGAGTTTGAGACCCGCGGATCGCTGCGGTCAATAACGCCTCTGTGTTTTCGAGTTGATGGTTTCCAGAAGTCGAGTACAGCATCGTCAATCTGGAAGTCAGATTCCTGGAAAGTAGGATCCTGGACGGGACAATGGGGTAGGTTGTCATGTGGAAAGACAAGCAGAGCAATAAATTTGTGTTCAGCTACCCTATAATTCAAAGGAACACGATCCTCACAGTGATAAGAGATAGACGCTCGATGGTAACTTCCCCCTCCGGTCCAGTAGCTGCGAGAAACCGGCCGTCGGGAGAGAGTGCCACTGACCGCATGTTCTGAGGGCGTCGGATAAGACTGAGCCGGGTGTGTGCCGACGTGTCCCAAAACGTGACAGTATCCTTTGCAGAATATGCAATAAATTCCCCATATTGCGATAGGGAAATGCACGAGTGCTCGTCGCCACGAGGTACTGTCCATTCTGAGACTGTGGACCCGGTGGATGCATTGATTTCCGTGATTTTATCCCAATATGCGACAAGGAGGTTGTTGTTGAACCAGAGAACACCATCCTCGTGGCCGACCTGGATTACGATATCATTGAGCAAGCAGCCATTGTCGCTGTGCCAGACTTGAACGGAAAGTTGGGTGGCTACCGCGATTCGGCTACCCTCCAGCGGGTGGTACTTGACTGACAGCACGTCCTCGGCGTTCGAACGGCGGTTCCGAGTTGGGAGTGCTTGCACTAGTTTGCGATTTGCAATGTCCCAGATTACGGCGACGCTGGAGTTTTCCGCAAAGGCGACTCGACTCGAGTCGGGTGAGAAGTCGACTGTGTTGATGCTCCATTGGCTCTCCCCCTCATAAAATACTTGTTTGTAGTATATCGTTGTGTCCCACACAGACACCTTGCCCGACCTTGTTCCCGCCGCGATCCATCTGCCATCCTTGGACACAGCAATACAGCTGGCCTTGGCTTCCATTGTGGCGATTCGTTGGCCGTCCTTTACTCGCCACACTTCAACTTCATCCACACCAGTGCTGACGAGATACTCGCCATTTCCTGTAAATGTCATTTTGAATGCTCTGGCATCAATTTCGATGCGCGGAAAAGGCTCTTGTCCAACTATCAGCTCCTGGTGCAGCCCAACTTGTCAAGACGCACCGGTCATTGTCGGAGAAGTTGTGGCAAAGCAATGGCGGGACTCGGAGAAGTTGGCGGAGAAGTTCAAGTTGGATCCGTATCCCTTCTCCTTGCCCTGCCCTGATATATCGAGCAGTGCACAAGCTCCATCACCTCGTGCTTCGGAACTTGTTCATGTTTCCCACGAGGAACGGTTTCCCGGGCCCCTGTGTCATTATGAACAATTGGGTCGGCAAGTCGTCACCCGTGCCATGGTACGGCACACCCCATCGTCGTACTCTACAAATTCGACACAAACCACGGGCTTTTGCCGTCGCGTACAGTGCCCTTCCTCCCTCTTCAACAGCCTCCGCTCGTTCATCCCATACTGCACTGCATTTCCACATTAAATGTCTTTGGCGTCAGAACGGATCGCCGCGTCCGGCACTGGGTTCACTGGCCAAACCCATGCACGCGATATATCTGTCGGCGTTCGTCGAACTCCCTCATGCAGACCCTGACGCGCGCTTGGTGCTGCTCGCTATAGGCATGCAGGGCCATCATCGATCTAATCAAGTCAGGCAACTTCTCTGCCAGTGGGCGTGCCCTCTTGCCTGCGGTACTACAAGGCGCGTTTGCACCCAACGGTCACACACCACGACATCCGACTCCAGCAAATACACCATCTGCGGCGATGTGATTGTAGAGGTTGTAGCGTCCAAGAAAGGCTCTCCGAGCTTTCCGGCGCCCTTGACGACCACCTCATTTCGGGCGGCCAATCCATCTAGAATAGAAGCCGGAGTCAGTTTGAAGGGCGTAACTATCCATGGCCGCATCACAAGTCCAACACATTATGAAATTAAGATAACAAACCGCATCGATCCGCTTTCCCTTCTCATGGTCCAAGTTTGACCCCTTTAACGTCGTTCGCACGAAGTTGGACCACCACTTTAGCAATTTGATTGCTAACAAAGCCTGAGAGAGGCATCTTTACCTAGGCACCTCGAGCATATTAACTGGTATCCTTGATATCGAATGTGATCCGCAGGCAAGACGAGAACGGTTCCCCTTCATCCTCTACTCCTCTGGCCCCATCCAGATCCTCCCCCGCTTCTGGCTTGGCTCAGAAGACAATGCCCATGGCGTATCCGCCATTCTGAATGTTCCCAAGGAGATCCCCTCTCCCTTCGATTCTGCCATCCCAGCCCGCCAGCCCGATCCTTATCTCACATCCCAGGCTCTCCACCACATCCACCTACTACCGCCTCACCCCCCTCTAGTCATCCTGCCATACACTATCTCAAGCTCAGCTAGCCCCATGGTCAGCACCATCTCGTCGCACATGGTTGGCTTCCTCACTGCCATGGCCTTCGTCGACGCCGTCCTCCAACCCAATCAGAGCGTCTTCATCCAATTTTTTCTCCGATCCGAAACCCACGTTCGTCTGTCTCACTCCTCCTTCAGCTGACAATGTAGTGTGTCCCGCTCCGCCACCTTGATGGTTGCAGGCAGCATATGCTTTTGTCAAGGACAAGAATTTTAAGACATGTGGGTCCCGTCTGTTTATTTCCCTTGCTGTGCTTCATTCACCTCCATTTAATAGCGTTATTTACTATGGGGAAGGGATGTGTGTAGCGTGGCACAAGGAATTGGCCTCCAGCTTGGCGTATTCTGGGCACTAGAACTGTGCTGAGGTGAGAGGGGCGACTATTGAGGAGATGTACGTCAGAAATGTGGGCTCTGCGCGAGTGTCACGTCCAAGGTTGCTGATGGACCAACACTGTTTGATTGCAACAGAAGTTTAATCAACCTATGAGATGTTGACGAAGGTGATGGGGAGGGGGTATGTGTGGTGTAGTGCATTGGGGTGTTATGTCGGGGTGAATGAGACGAGCCAAAGGGAGTAGATGCGTGGTTGCAGGTGCAGGTGCAGGTGTGGCTGGAGAGGAAGAAGATGAAGATGGAGATGATGCGGCTGAGGAGCTAACAGAACGGACCGCAAAGCGGTGCAGAGTCGAGGTTGGTGATGGATGATGGGTGACCCGAGAATTTTTTTGGCCACGTTGCACTTTGTTGATTGTTTTGTCGGGAGATATGTCATGGTATCGACAGACTTTGTGCACAATGAATCTTCAGATGAAAATTGTGTTCGAATGTAAGTGACTCCGGAAAAGGTCACCATCACAAGCTGTAATTTCTCCTTCAACTTGGACACCTTGGCATCGTCCTCGTCACTTTGTAGGGCTGGCACATTCTGGACACTGAGAACTGCGCGAGGTGTGGGCTCTGCATGGGTGTCACCACCAACCAACACTGTTTTTAATTGCAACAGGATCAAGAGTTGACTTGCATTTGTATGCATGTCTCTATTTACAACATATAACTAGGTGGGCCATGGAAGACAAACAACCTACATGCACCACAAGTTATCTCAGTCACACCAAATAATAAGGGACCTTCAGAGTAGAAAACGAGTGTCGTTTTAAGGCCGTTTTGGATATTGTTTTCGAGCTGGTTTTGGGAGTGCGGGGAACGCCGAAAACCATTTTCAGCTTTGACGTACCTAGTTTTGGCGCATTTTCGAGTCGTTTTCGAGTGCTCGACAGCGAGCGTCAGCGTCGGAGTTTAAAATATTCAATCCTCGCCATGCCTTCGAGTCCCAGTCCGAGCGCCAACGAACTGCAGATGTGCTGATCCAAGGCTATCTAGCTTCTATAGCAAGGCCCTCCGGGCATTCCTGGACCCCGAATTGAAACACTGATAACATTATGTACATTATAGCCGTTTTGCCGAAGCTCTCGTCTTCAAGGTGAAAGTGTTGAAGTGTTGAGATCGCAGTGCAAGGTTGAAGTACAGTGAGAGAAGTGTTATCTTATCACGACTACTACTACACACTGTAATTGACGATTTTTTCCTACGCGCGAGTGCCATTTTTCACAAACGGCTGTAAGTACCTGTTGTCTTTAGGTTGCAGGATCTCACAGATGGGGTCCTGCAAGAAAAACGAATTCGGTCCCTCCCGTGAATACCTGGAATCCCTCCATGCCAGAAAGGAAATGTAACAAGTGAAAGGGGTTCGCGTTCAGCAAGAAAAACGAATTCGGACCCTGCCGCGAGCACCTGACCAATCCACGGAATCCCACCATACAGGAAAGGAAATGCACAACCTTGTCATTCCCACGATATACGGCTCTCAAAACCTGTCCCCTTCCGGGTCCAGGAATAATTGCTGAATCTTGTGCTCATGATGACAACTCAAGCTCTGGCTCATCAGGAAGAGGTGGTTGAGGTGGATTGAAAGTTGGTTGTGGAACAAAGGGGTTCTTGTTCATGGCAACGACGGAGAACGATCTGGCGATCGTATATGTTGACAATGTCGCCGTCGACGCTCAAGGAGGGGCTTTGTCGTCGTCTGAAACAGCGAGCTCGTCTCTGCCCCGAACTATTCTCTCCGAGCTTAGTCATCAATAACTTGAAAATTAT
>MU130807.1:78517-93629 GCA_015039435.1 Imleria badia
TCTGGTAATGGCTCTTCGGTGGCAGGGACGCATTTATCGAAGAAAACGTCGACGGGCATCGCACCCACCCAGCGACCATCCATCTCCTTTCCAAGTTGCTCTCGAACCTTGTCGAAAGGTTGTACAACAGACGTGTAAAGCAAATCCGGCCCGTACTTCTTTTTAGCCGGCGTGGATTCACTAGCGAGTTCACGCCGGGTAACGTGCGGCGCGCCTGCTGCAGCGGTATCGTTCTGGTGAGTATGAGACATGTTAAACAAGGCGCGAGTGAGGAGAGATTAAACGAACACAAAAGCTCGAGCACTGGGGCGGTTACCGGATATTTATCCACTGAGATTGTGGAACAAGCTGCGGAGTTGACATGTCAGTATCGCGAGGACCGCCATTGTTGTACCAACCTAGACGTGAACTTTTCTGGTCCTCTTTGGTAGCTGTGTGGACTGATGACGGCCGGGTATAAGGAACTGAACGCGACGTGTCCACCAAATACGCGTCACGGTCAGGTGACAGTCTAAGACTGCCTTTTTCGTGGATTTAACCCCTATCGTCCCTTGTGGAACTGCCAAAGTCCACGATGGTGGTGATGGCAACGGCCATGGTCAGCCAGTCTTGAAATGGATATTGAAAGATGCATGGGATCGAGTTTATCGTGGTCTAGTGAAAACCCCGATGCCGAATAAGGAGTTCAACTATTGGGAAAGATATCGAGCAGGGTATGCATCCCCTTCTTGAACCTGCGCCAGACGGCCCCGATGATTGGCCTGGATGGTCTGCCAAGGCTGTCTCGAGCCAGCGATGCACTGGCCTTCCCAGCGAACCGTTCGACACTGAACGTGTGATCGTGACTATGACTACTGCCAGCGAGGCCGTCTGGTGGGGATAGCTCGACCGGAACCCGCCGTGAGCTCGTTTGTGGACAGTCCCCCTAGATCCGGATCCTAATGCTGGTGGGATATCGAGTGTCTGGTGCACGGGCGACGATAAAGGTGGAATCCCCAGCAAAGGTGTTAACTTTTACATAACGTTGTTCCAGTGTAGCAGTGGCAAAGCCTTAGCAATACCTCCATGCACTCCTTTATTACATCATGGTAATCCGCACTCGTTGAATCGTTTTCTTTGTCTTGCGTATGCAACCCCCTTTCCATGTCGCAACGGTGCTGAGTACTGAGTGCTGGGCCCAACTTTTTCTTTTTGAGTTGGAACTGATTATTCCACACACGAGCCTTGTCAACTAGTGACGCCATTTTATATTCAAGTCATTGTCCTTGTTGCTGCCAGTGTCATTTTCGTCTCGAGGTACTTACGTTTCAGGTGAAATTTCCCCTTACTACTTACAACGCATTCGAAGTATTTACAGGATATTCTGATTGGATGGGATCGCCTTCCACGAATGTTAACCATCCTGCTTCTTTGGAAGACAATAGCCAAGCCTACTAGTATGACCGACAGACCGTTAAAGCCCAAGGGGAAGCGGCAGCGGTAGCTCCTCGAGCATCCCTTGATACCGATCTCTTTCCGCACGTCGCTGGCGACCTGGCCATCCACTCTCTTTTCCCGGTTGCATTCGACATCGATATCGACACCACTTGTATCAACCTGAAGCCCCATCGTACACGTTGAATCCGTCAAGTCATGCTATTCTATACAACCGTCACTATTTTATGTTGGAGTCACGCCGTTGCATCCCTTCCATTGAATGGAAATCTTCAGCGCAAGAGAGATGTAGATCCTGACCTTGTCCCTTCGTTCGGGTGGCAGGCCGGAATCAATTCTGATGATCAGCAACCTTCATTCATTCGCATCCATCTTGGATAGTCATCACGCGCCGCTTTCTAGGCACAGGAAACTGCGATGGCGCCGTGAATGGTACCAATGGGAAACCTATTCTGGTGCCTTGTCAATGTCCCCCGAACTCGACATTCTTTCTTGCCGTTCGTCACTAAGGGCTTCATGCATTCAGTGCAAGTTCTAATGGTACCCTTACAGGCTCTCAATGAGAATGTCGCAGTTGGCTTCGTCACCACGAACCCTACTGTTAGGTTAACCTTTCCGACGGACAATAGCACTGCTTCTCAACTCGCGCGTCTGAATGCCGCAGCCGTCACATTACAGAATCTGGAAGGTCCCGGTGTTGGATGTCCCATTTTGTCGACCACTTTTTCTGCGCAGCATAAAGCTATCGTAGCGGAGACCTCGAATACCACCACTCCGCCTACAATCTCCCCTTTTGCTCCAGCCACCCCCAGCATCAGTGCGAGTGCTAGTCAGGCGAGCAAGATTGGTTCATGCTCTGTTACTCCAAGTGCCCCGGCAACAACACCGGCTCAAACCTCCTCACCTGCATCCCCTTCTCCTCCTGTTACGAATACTACATCTGGGTCATTATCATCTAGCAACTCTACCTCCCCGACGGATGCACAGATCGCTGCTCTTGCACCATCATTGGGATGGCAGTCAGATCTCAACCCCGATGGTGCGTATGTTAACTATCTATGGAGGTCTCCAAACTCAAGAAGCGACCTCAAGGTACTGGAAACTGTGATGGAGCTGTAAACGGTACAAACGGGAAACCGATCCTTGTCCCATGCCAGTGCCCACCAGACCCTCCAGACTACATCTCGGTGAGGGTTTCAATTTCCGACATCATCATTTTACTGACTTGTCTACCTAGAATCTCACAGCGAACATCCGTGCTGGACACGTGGTTCTCAATCCAACGGTTCTCCTTGCGTTCCCGACTGATAACACCACTGCGTCTCAGAACGCTCGTCTCAATGCTGCCGCAGTTACCATTCAAAACTTGAATGGGCCGGGGAAGGGATGTCCCATGGCCTCCACAAATTTAACTGCACAATCAAAGGCTATCAATGCGAAAAACTCAGGTTGAAAGTGTATCGTTACAGCTGTATCTACTAGTATCGTTGTGTAGCATATCCTATTGCACGGTCAGGTGATATATCAACGATCACGTGATCGACTGGAAACGCGGTTTGGTTACAACCACGAAATGGCGACGCGACTTTGACTCGTAAACTCATGGCTTCCTCGTCGTCGCTCGCGTTGAGCTCGCTTCTTTCGACATTACACACACATTTGAACGCTCAAACCCAGCTACTGCCACAACTGCACTCCCAACTCGGTCTGCCCGCCACCGCCCTCGAAGACGAACTCGATGAACTACAGCACAACCTGACTCGAGCGGTCGAGTTACAAATCGACGTACGCAAGAAACAAGTAGAAGAATGGGAAACCAAATGCGAAGAGGTGGAAATCGGATGCTCGCGATACGCGCGAGCATTGGGTACAAACGGCAAAGTCGCCGGATCGCTCAGCGAAATAAAGTCGGAAAAAGTCCTACCACGACGGCACGAACGTGCCTTGGAGTATCAAGAGCGGTTGCGACAGGTGCGTCGATGGGTGTTATCGATTCCAGGATGCGACGTGTCGACATCGGGATGATCACAGGTTTACCACACGAAGCTCGAGCAGCTGACGACGTTGACGAATCGACTGAACGCACTTGCGCGAAGTTTGGGCTCGAATTATTTCTCCGCGGATATCCTTCGACCGACCGTTTCTGCCGAGGAGTCTTCAACTAATCCCAATGCTCTTCGGGACGTCATGCCCGAGCGTTTCTCCAAACTGGAGAAGGAGCTGGTACGAGGGAAAGGCGAAATGGTCAGTTGATCACCATTCTTCGTGTTGGTGGTTTCCATGCGGTATAGGTGTTCTGCGCATAGACAGCAGGCGGTTATCCCAGTTGAATCTCTGCAAGCAAAAATGATCATCATGTCCACCGACTTCGCGTTGTGGATGTTTGATCCTGCTTGGAACCCAGAGACAACTTCCCTCGTATGCCTCGAGTTCTCGTGATTCTTACCATTATGTCTGCTCGGTTTCATTCGATGTTTGGCGAGAATAACCATGTTCACTAAAACGCCTTCATTTAGACGAAACGCCTTGCTCTGCTTGGGGACGTATTCATCCAAATTGATTGGCTACACACAGAACTTGGAATTGAGCCACCAGAAGTTGACACACCAGCTCTACCTGTCGCTTCTTCCTCAACACTAGCTGTTCCCGCCTACCCACTCCCCCGTTCATCTTCCTCTAGCAACATACGAGCTCCAAGTGTAGACCCTTTTCTGGAATCGACGGGCACACCTACTCCTTCGTGTCAAGGTAGATCCGACGCCAGGCTTCTTTTCCGTTCAGTTTCTCCAACCCCAACATCGCCACCTGAACTCAGTACAGACCCCGTGCGGGAATTCCAACATGCATTCTCTCGGTTTGTGCAACTTTTGGACGCCTCATCTACACCCGATCCTGTTCCCGCTACCTTTCTTGGTTCGCTTGGGGTCGAACCGACACAGAAGATGATGTCATATGCAGAGCAACGATGCTCTGAATTGACGGAACTGAAGAAACGAAGAGAGACTCATATTCAAGCCATGTATGATCAACTGGAGTCGCTTTGGAGAAGAATGGGAGTGGATGATGGGGCGATGGACGCGTTCGTTGATGTAAGTCACCCAAACCTGGGTCCCAGTATTCACTAATGTATGTTGGCTGCAGGCGAATCGCGGGACGACTCCCCAGGTAATCCAAGCCTACGAGGAAGAGCTGGAGCGCATGATTGACCTGAAGAGGGAGCGAATGGGAGAGTTCATTTGGAACGCCCGGTCTGAGATCGAAACGCTGTGGAATGAATTGATGACGGGAGAGGATGAGCGTGCAGACTTTGCTGCGTTTGCGGATGGTAGGTTTCCTCCCATTAGGGCTGCCACCGGGATGGAGTTTATGCTTGCCACGCAGATGAACACACGGAAGATTTGCTGAGCCAGCATGAACACGAAATTGCGCGGCTCAGAGCAGAGGTCAGACTCAAGACGCCTATGTTGGCATCTATAAAGAAATACTTTGACATATGTGAAGAGGAGAAGGAATTGGGGCGCGCTGCCGGAGATCAGACACGACTCCTCGGCCGAGGAGGCGGTAGGGATCCAGGTAGACTATTGAGAGAAGAGAAGATGAGGAAGCGGGTAGGCAAGGAGAAACCCAAGGTTCGTTCTCGTCCAGGGTTATTCATTGCCTGTTTAATCATTCGACGTGCAGCTGGAACAGCAATTGCTGTCGTCCCTTCCCGCATGGGAGCAGGCCAATGGTCGCCCCTTCCTGGTGCATGGAGAAAGTATGCTCCAGATTCTAATGGAGAATGTATCCGCGAACGAACAAGAGAACAAGAAGAAGACGGTCACATCGCAATACTCAGTGCAAGCACTCAACGCAAGCAAACCCACTGGCCCTCTAACCCGTAGCCGCAGCTTGGAACCTGCCACTGGTAACGCCAACAAAGCTGGCTATGTCCCCGGAAAAACGCACAATCCACCTGCGGGGGCTATCACGCCAGCCGTGAGATCGGGATCGTCAATGTCCCAGACCACGACAAAGCGACAAAAGCTTGCGGACGGCCGTGCCAAGCCTGTACGAAGCTCGTCCCCAGCAAAGGGCCGCACGCCAAGTCTGGCCGCTTCTGGACCACCAAAGGCAATCGTTCAAGCCGCGCCGCACGTCACGACACGGTCGAAACATGGGGAGGGATACGCCTCGCTTGGATGGGGCCGGGTGCCATCGACGATGCAGCGTACGACGTCACGGGCCGTAACGACCTCCAGTGTGAGTGTGCACCGCTACGCGAGCGCGACGAAATCGTATGGTGCGAGTTCGATGGGGAGCATGGCGCGGGCGTCGAGCTTGGACAAGGGTGGTCGGATCAAGCGGGAGAGTTTCCGGCCGCGGCCGAGCATCGATGGGGTGAGGGGCGGCGGTACTGCGTTCCGAGGGATGCCGCCGACGGAGGAGGAATGAGGGTTCGTTTTTCGTTGTTGTGTTTCTGACTTTGGAGCTCGCTGGCGAGGATGTGGACCGCGTCAGGAAGTTTGTTATCTTTATCACATCTTTGTGTACAGAGTGTAACTCGTGTATTCAATAATGCCTCGGAGGTCGTTTTCCAATCAATGGCCTGGCGGATCTCTCACCCACGCCGTCCCTAAAGGGGCGTGACAACTCGTGCTATAAGAGCGGCCAACGCAACAGGTAAACCTTGAACTTACACCCCCATCAGACATGGCAGCATACACGCGGAACGAAAGATGGCGCCCTCGCAGAGGAAAGCCAGCAGAGTATCGCAGCCGCCAAACAGTTAGTAGTTCTTCAGACCCATCGTTTGTTTTAAAGGACCTCGAGGAACGAGTGGCGACGCTGTCGATCGACTCTGAGGGGTACGCCTCAGAGCTCGTTCGACTGCGTCACGTCAAACCCGTTGCCTCTTATTCGTGGATCGACGCACCGGTTCCTACCATGGTCGTCCCAGGTAAGCCCATGCATATGTACCGCCACATCCTCTACATACACTGATCGCCACAGGCTCTCCCTGGATCTGGGCGGACGAATGTCCCCCAGTGACACAAGTACCGCTCGATGCGGGGGTCCAGTACATCCATCACGACGCATCAAAGATGGGTAATCACTCCCCGATGTTGCCCCTCTTTGTTGCGATTGATGCGTTGCACGATGACTATCCGTACAAGGACCTCGACCTCGTCACCGATCGCAATGGTCTCCGCAAGTTGCTGCGTTACATCGACCACGTGCGCACCGAGGACAACTTTAGGATCGACGTCGATTTGGTCGGCAAGACGTGTTTGTTCACGCGGCAGGAGGAGAACACCGCGCTCACCGGGCAGCATACGGGCTATGGCCACGAGTATCTCAAGGCTGCCACCCGAGTCCCGACGGGGTGCGAGAAGATGCTTGACCATCACCGCATCATCACCTACGTGAGTCGTCCTCGTGACCTGGGGTGTCCAAGGTGTCGATGAACGTGTCGTGCAGAAATTTGGGAGTTTGAATATCTTGCTCGGGTTCACAGCGGATGCCTGTATAGAGCCAAAGATCGACGACGACGATCTCCTCGCGTCGTTCTCGTCGTTGAGTCTTGGGGCCAATGCAGAAAAGACGACCGCGGCGAACGAGTCGGTGTCCCCTGCGGGTCTCGACATGAAGCTCACTTCATCGCGTTCACTCGTACCTCAATCCGACTTGATCGAAGTGAAAACGAGGTCTATTTATCGGGAACCGAATTGGAGGGAGATCTATCCCCAGTTGTATCTATCGCAGACGGCATGGCTCTACATGGCAAAGCACAGCAGTGGCGTCTTTCAGCCTGTCGAGAAGATCGCGCTCACGGGCGACGAGATGAAACCTTATGCAGAGATGATGGAAGGCTCGCTCGCAAAGTTGAAGAACTTGCTCAAGGCGATCTTGAAAGCGGTGCGTGAGCAGGGAGAGGGCGTGCCGTTGAGCTTGGTGCATCAGGGAGGGACGCTTTCGCTTTGGAAGCGCAAAGAGGGAACTGGGAAGCCTCTTGGGGAGGAGATCAGGTCCAGGTTTCAGAGCAAGGTCCCTGCGCTGTAGTAGTGGCTGTGTCCTTGTTCGGTATAGACACCGCATAAGAAACGGATGCAAAATTAAAGTGCTCAACGTCGTCTTTCCCTTGCCCACCTACCTACTCTCATTCACCCTCGGAAAACTAACCATGATGTCCGTCACCACCTCCCAATCCCCGCTCGACCTCATGTTCCCCCAAGAGTTGATCTCGACCGAGGTTTCGCAACAATTGCCGCCAGAGTTGACCGTTCGTGCTTGTTCAACCAACGTTGGCTACACGTCTGACCACCTTCACAGATCCGCCCGCTCGCATCGACAGACTACAAACGCGGTCACCTCGACGTCCTCACTGTCCTCTCCGTCGTCAACGACCTCGGTGAAGATGCCTGGGTGAACCAATTCCACGCCATGCGCGCCGCGCCCAGAACATACTACTCCCTCGTCATCGTCGACGACGCTAGCGACCGCATCGTGGGCGTCGGCTGCATCTTCATCGAACGCAAGTTCCTCCGCGGTTTCGGCAGCGTCGGCCACATTGAGGACATTGCCGTCGACAAGAGCCAACAGGGCAAGAAGCTCGGTCTACGCATCATCCAGGCCCTCACACACATTAGCGAGAACAGCGGTTGCTACAAGACCATCTTGAACTGCAGCGACGCCAATATACGTAAGTCGTCGTCGACGTGCGGCGAAAGAGTGGCGCTCATTCCTTCACACAGCCTTCTACGAAAAGTGCGGGTACACGAAGAAGGAAAATGAGATGGTGAGCGTCGTCGTTGCCCGTCGGTCTGACGTCGTTGACTCTTTTTAGGCCAAGTACGCGCCCGAACGCTCACACCCACCCAAACTGTGAACACAATCCTGTTCGCTCCTTACCCACACGGACTTTTGCACACATTTACATATTTTATTTCCCGCTGGCTCACGGTAGATACTCGTTTCCTCACGATCTTGGACATTGGCGTAAAACCCTGTATTATCAGTCCTCTGTAGATATGCCCCGAGCAGTATTTGGTTTCAATCGAGGTGTGGCCAAGGGTTGCACTTGCAGCATGAATCATAGTAAACATGCGGAATCATATCATGGGAGGAACGTGCGATACATAAATGGCCCAATCACAGCCAAGCAAGTCCGCTCATCGGCCACCCTTGCCACCCTTCATCTGTTGCTTCGAGACCTTGGGTGCGGTGCTGACAGGTGCACGGGTGGCAGGCTAAAGTAAGGAACGGAAGCAATCAGCGACGCGGAAGGCCGGGGAAACAGCCGCAGCGAACCTTTGGCTTCTTTGATTCCTTTTCCTTCTTTTCGGTCTTGGCCTTCTGGATAGCAGCGAGCCGTGCTTGCGTACGGACTGCGGCAGTTTGGTTCCGCTTGGCGGCGATGGCAGCGAGGTCGGCACCGACGATACCACGTTGGTGCTTGACAGCTCGGCGTGAACGCTTCTTGGCGACTTCCTCGGTGACACCCTTTTTGTGCATACGGCGGTACACCTGTGTCCAGGCGATTTTGCGAGGGTTTTTGCGTTGGAGGAAGAGGGAAGCGTTCTTGGAGCTGGCGAAGCGGAAGATCTAGGGGGGAAGGGGGGGTCGAAATAGGTCCACATGAAGGGGGAGGAACGAGACGTACCTTGGAGTCTCCGCGAACAAAGAGTTTACCCTTTGAGGGGTAGATACGGTAGCCCGAGAAAGAGTCGATTTCGAGCTTCTATACTCCGAGAGGGACAGGTTGGCACGCGTCTCACCACATACTCGTCAAACACACGTACCATCTGTACAAGGACGACGGCCCCGACGCAAGAGAGTCAGCGGCACGTTCCAAGACAAAACTTGACAAGATCAAGAGGGTAAGAGGAGTACCGGTCCATCCAGCATCCCATCGCTTCATCCAGCCATCCAACGACGGGATTTCGACGTCTGAGCTCCGGACAAGCGACAGGTGCGTCTCGGGGACGGATCGTGCTGCATACGAGCGTGAATTCGAGCCTACCTTGATGGATTTGCCGGGATTTGTTTATTCTGTCCGTTGGACGAGGAGTGCTGCGATGTGCGGGAATTCAACTTCGGAGTTTGCCGATCATAAATCACTTCCGGTCCTCCAAAGCCACTTTTATGATCCCGCCAACATATGCCGCTCTTAAGGACGTGTGTCTTTTCCGGTGACTAACTGAACTAGTGCTGCTCACAGTCAATACAGTCAACACGCCTCAGAAACAACTTGAACGCAAGTCTCGATTTCGATTTCTTGCTGGCTAGAGTCAGGAGAAACCTACTAATCAGTGGGGAACCAACTTCAACATTTGGACTAGCAGGCTAACTAGGAGAGCTCACAGTTGTCTCGGATTTTCTTGTCCGCATTCGGACACTAGTTTCTTAGCCGTTGGATACTCATTTTATTCCGTTTCCCAGAGATAGGACGGTGCGCTGGCAGCGTTCCATCAGAAACCGCTATTTTCCGGTGGCATATCCGAAGCATGGGTAAGCTCAGGGCGGCCGCAATATGTGCCTCTAGGCTCTCATCGATTCTCATGATCAATGATATCGAGTTAAGTAACACAATGGGAACCCGTTGCTGATAATCGTCCATGCAAATTGGGTGGCTCAGGGGTGGGAATGAACTTTACGAGGAAGGAGAATATGCGATACTGTATCCGTTTAATCGAATGGGGTTTATGCTCTGGACTCGTAAATCTCTTCTCTTTCCCAGACCCTTGACAGCCTAACTTAAAAGGGCTAAACAGGCATCCCGGTATGCTCGTAATAAGAACGGTGGTCGACTCTCGGGGAGCGCTGGTGACTGGTGCATATGCCAGTCAACAAACACGACAGATCACATACTCAAACTTGGGCGATACCTCTTCATCATTTCCACAACCTTGGATGACCCATAAGCTGTCGGTAAGCCCAGGAACCGTACGGGAGGATTATGCCTGGGATGGTTTCATAACATATGCAGCCACATTGCGCTCAAGTGCAATCTAGTGTACATCATCTTGAGGGAAATCCCCCAGATCTACGCGGCCTTTCCAGAAATGAGACATGATTCCGCCGACTTACCTGCCAGAGGGCGTTATCTATTGCTTCCGGCTATCAATGACTTGGCACTTGCTTGGACACAGCCATCAAATTTACTTTTTCGTCAGCCGTCCTGCACATGGAACTCTCAATGCCTTGTGAAACGGCGTCTAGCGATAAGTAACGCGACAAACGTGTCCTTGCGGCATTTCCAATGTTGCTGTAATCAATGAGAGCCAGATACTACACACCGTGGATGTATGCTGGTCCTCTGATACCTACTCTATCTATTTGTGGCCAGACCCGATAGATTGTAAATGCATAGAGCACTTGAATACAATTACGCCTGTTTTGCTCCCTAAAGCCACTGTATCACGTACAGCTGCCGCATCGACTTTCTGATACAGAGAGTGCTTTATCACTCAGGTCTAAGCAACATCGAAATCACTAGCACCGCAGCGGAAGTGTCCTTCGCGTCCGCCACCGATCTTGAGCCAGAAGACGCAAGTACATCACTCAAGATCGTATCCCAAGCGTTCCAAACTTCCCCATCCAGGGGGAAAGTGTTCGCCCATATATCGATTGCACATGCAGCCAATGGATTGCAATCTGCCCACGCATCATGGTTTGTATGCGTACACTGGTCCACATCAGGTTAGCTACACGGGAGAGATGACTACCTTGCCGTTTCCGGGATATATACCTTGGACAATGTCTGCACTCTTGTGCTGTCAAACCATTGTGACCCCGACGTGCCTTCAGAACCGAAATTGATCGTCGAGCCGGGTCGCATAGACGTATCATTGTCCCATGCTCTCCTCGCCAGCACGCGAAGGATCAAGATCTGCGGTGATATGCACTACGGTGTACCGCACTCGGATGAGCGAGCACCATCAACAAGCGAAATGGCGAGCCCACGCACCATCATCAGGAAATACACGCAGACAAATGCGACCGACGTAGGACTCCCCACACCCAATGACACCAAAAACGCAATGCCGCACATCGTGTATGGAAGCACGGACTCGACGACGAGCGTGACGACGGCGAAATACGAAGACGCGTATTCCTGCCCAAGATGTTCCCGGACGCTCCTCCCATGTCGCAGCATACGATAACATACCATGCCCGTCGAGACTGTGTTCAGGAACACGGAGACAGTGTAATATGCGAGACCAAGTTGGGAAGCGACACCAGCGAAGAACTTGCCACCTGCTCGTCCAGTCGACAAGGACTCCCAATACTAGAAATAGACACAGCATGAAGCACGAGGACGTAGTGTGGGTGGTACTTACTCAAGGTAGAGAGCCACAGAATGATGGGTATGACGATGGCACGGTAGCTATTCCATATAATCCGACAGCGGTAGATCTGAAACCAACCAAGTGAGCACACATTCTGACGTAGACTCCTTGTGCATGTCCTACCATGAGTCCATCCGTCATGAGTTACAAGAGGATGACGGCCGTCATTGCCCAGTCCATGTACCAATCTGAAATGTTCTTCTTCCAGTGCATGTCAGGACCCTCAGGGAAGTCAGAGTCCAGCAACCACATCTTTTCCCCGAATATCGCAGAGGTGGCCACCCAGACGGTAACCGAGAACATCATTATGCTGCTGAAGAGCGCGTAAAATAAATTGAACTTCTTGTGCATTCCTCGGTTGCTCACCAAGATACCCATGGTCTTGAAGTAGAGGATCAATTCATATATATACCTGAACGAGTGGTCCGGTAAGTGCTATCATCCCATGATGTGTCAGAAAACTTACCATACTTACAGGATGTTCTCTATGTTGATCCCAACGTAAAATGAGTCTTGGAATGTATCAGATATGGAATTTGATGTTGAAACGGTCATGTTCTCAAAGGGCAAAAAATCGTGAAGAATCTGGAGAATGCACCCCATCGATTTTATATCACGAAGTCTCCCCGGGCCGGCGCAACATCTTAGGCAAGCAGATCGCCTGAGCAATCGAACGACATGCGGCTGCAGAATGGAAGATGACGTTCCCGTGGGTTGACGTGATGCTGACAAAAAAGGATTGAGGAACTACAAGAATCGAGACGTTGCGTCAGTCTCTACGTATGTACAGGGCTGGACACGCTCGGTGCTGAATTCATACTTACTTACCCATTTGCTCTGGACGGTGTCGTGCTTCTCAACAAATGTAGCCGGTCCAAGAAACGGAAACGTGGAAAAGTTCAGGCCGTGAATGCCAGCATGGAGTGCCTGAGAGCCTAGAGGGTGTGACTCACATTTCGTGTACATAAAGACTTACAGATTACGGATTGGATCCCAAGTATCAACTCAGGGACAACATATCTGGTGAATGTCGGTGGGCGGTGCTCGAGTTTGGTGGGTCTCTGGCTGAGTCGGAGGGTGCCTCCGGGGTCACGGCGAAGGTGTCGGATTCGGTTGAAGGTGCGTTGGATACGATGGAAGGTGGCTGAGCGCATGGAGCTGCGACGGTGGCGCGTTGACACAGGATTCATCAGGGATATGAGGAGTCGGAGCCATCGATGGGGGTGGGAGAACGGGGGAGAGCTCGCGGGGCGGAAGGTGGCGGGTGGAGTTGCGTGTGCGCCAGGTGGATCCGGTGTCGGTGGAGTAAGCTCGGGGAGGGCTGCGGGAGGGTGAGTATGGGCGGCTGAAGGGGGAGATTCTGACGTACGTGGCATGTCGCCGTCGAGCATGCAAGAGAAGTCACTGGGATAGTCTGGTGACCAGACTACGTGCTGGAACCTGGCAGTGAAGGTGGCACTAATGCAGCGTTCCAACACTAAACACTAATTCCAATCAGCCACTGTCTCACCACTGGTTGCAACAAACTCGAGCGCCTGCGTCGCCGCACACTAGGCGTTGATCCATGCAGGATTGTCGTTGAAACCTCAAGGCCTCATACCCCAACGCAGTGCTGCGCTCCATATATGGCGCATCATGTATGGCTCCATTCATTACTTCTAGTTTATCAACTGACACGTTCTGCAGCACAGCACAGAAGCACTCACTGATCCCTCCCCCGAACGTCCTGACTGCGCAACACACGCAAACGAGAACGAAGAGACGATCATTACCAGTATGAACAACACTTCTCTACTCTAAATTACTAACAGCGAGGTAGGTATCCAAGTGACGGATGTTGCTCTTGGCCTTGGACGAATCCCTGCCGGATTTTACGCTGTAGTCCATCATAGTGGCCTTGACTGGAAAACCGAAAATAAGCCTTCGTCAGTGAATGATGTTGTTGAATGGGTTGTGCCAATCCCAATGTGAGATCTCCCCTTTCCAGCTGGGTTAGCCCTAACAGTGTTGGCAGACCATCAGACCTCTCGACTACCATCCATATTGAGGTCTATGCATCTTTCGAACTCCAGCCCATGTTAGGTGCTGGGGAGCATGTGCGAAAGTTAACAATCACCGTGGAACAACTGTTAGACCACAGTGCAAAACACGTTCGTGAGTGGAGTGGAGTTTTGTACAATTGTCAGGGTACTCATACAATGGCAGCGTTTCCCCTCTCCCCAGAAAACGGGGATGCCATATCTCCGTGTTCATCCATTTTAGTCACTGTCAAACAGCAGAAGCGCGAGCACAGTGATTCATCAACATCGACGGTCCTGGAGCCCGATCACGTAAGTGGGCGATTTGTATCAACACGATCCTCATTAATCGGTATGCCCATAGTCAACCACAGAGTCCCAATGTGAAGTAGATGATGCAATGAACCAAGGCAACATCGCTCTCTCACATTACCGAAAGAACGAGGAAACACGGGATCTGGAACGTTCTATCGATGAGTTTGAGCGGGCGCTCGGTGTTTGTCTGGTGGACCATCCTTGTCGTGTGGCTGCTCAGTCAAACCTGGTGATGGCAAAGTTCATCCTCTGTCAAGTCAAGGACACCGATGCCGCTCTCGAGGTTCCTCTTAGCCTGTATAGCAATGCACTTGCTGCGGCCGCGGTGCATTTCACGCGAGTTGAGAAGCCGAGGGAAGAAGCCGAGGAAGCAGGGGCTGAGGTATTGCTGCATGAGGCTATTGAGCTCAGCTCGACAGAGAGTCGTAAAAAGCGAGCTGCGGCTTTCATATTCCCGAACCAACGCCACATCGCTGCCTCACATTGCCAAAAGAACGAGGAAACACGGGATCTGGAGCATTCTATTGAAGAGTTTCAGCACGCGCTCAGTATCTGTCTGGTGGACCATCCTTGTCACGCGGCTGCTCAGTCAAATCTGGCGGTTGCAAAGTTCATCCTCTGTCTAGTCGAGGACACTGGTGCTACTCTTGAGGTCTCTCTTGGCGGGTATAGCAATGCACTTGCTACGGCCGCGGTGCATTTCGCGCGAGTTGAGAAGCAGAGGGAAGAAACCAAGGAAGCACGGGCTCAAGTATTGCATACCGGACGTGGGGCCCGCACTCTTCAGGCAGATGACCAATCATTGAACAACTCAGCTGGACGCTTGCAAGACGAGGACCTGTGGAGATCAAGTTACTGGCTGTTGCACCGCTTCCAACAGTTGGGTGATATAGCCGACCTGCAGCGGGCAATGTCACTTTTGGAGGAATTGATCAGGTCTACTTCGGTTTTGGATCCCCGATACCTTGCAGGACCCGGAGACCTCGGTACGGCATTGATGTTTCAATTTCAGCG